>JAJPUD010000084.1:716674-737701 GCA_023553655.1 Myrmecobius fasciatus
GTATGCACAGTTTGATAACTTTTTGAGCATAGCTCCAAATTGCTCTCCAGAATGGTTGGCTCCGTTCACAGTTCCACCAACAATGTATCAGTGTCCCAATTTTCCCACATCCCCTCCAACAGTTATCATTATCATTTCCTGTCATTTTACCCAATCTGACAAGTGTGTAGTGGTATCTCAGAGTTGTCTTAATTTGCATTTCTCTGATCAATAGTGACTTGGAGCACCTTTTCATGTGACTGGAAATAGTTTCAATTTCTTTGTCTGAAAATTGTCTGTTCATATCTTTTGACCATTTATCAATTGGAGAATGGCTTGAATTCTTATATATTTGAGTCAATTCTCGATATATTTTAGAAATGAGGCCTTTATCAGAACCTTTGGATGTAAAAATATTTTCCCAGTTTACTGCTACCCTTCTAATCTTGTCTACATTCATTTTGTTTGTACAAAAACTTTTTAACTTGATATAGTCAAACTTATCTGTTTTGTGATTAATGATGAACTCTAGTTCTTCTTTGGTCACAAATTCCTTCCCCCTCCACAGGTCTGAGAGGTAAACCATCCTACATTGTTCTAATTTGTTTATAATATCATTCTTTATGCCCAGATCATGAATCCATTTTGACCTTATCTTGGTATATGGTGTTAGGTGTGGGTCAATGCCTAATTTCTTTCATACTAGTTTCCAATTATCCCAGCAGTTTTTGTCAAATAGTGAGTTTTTATCCCAAAAACTGGGGTCTTTGGGTTTATCAAACACTAGATTACAATTGTCATTGAGTATTTTGTCCTGTGAACCTAACCTATTCCACTGATCCACTACTCTATTTCTTATCCAGTACCAAATGGTTTTGGTGACCACAGCAGGCTATTATCATAATTCTTTTACAGTCAATCTTACAATATAGGCAAGAGTCTATGATGTCTTTGCCCAGGGTAGTAGTAGAGTCAGAGGAGAGAAGTGGCCCTCAAGCAAAATAGAAATGACAAAATTTAAGAAATGATCAAATTCAGGTGATATGCTTGTGGTTTGAATATCGAATGACCATTGATATAGGTCCTAAATGATGAGATTGGGGAAAGCAATTAGCAAGAAATGTTGGGGTTCAGTCATGTGAAGAATCACAATGACCTTTCTCTTTGGCAAAAGGTAGGTGTGTTTATAAGTAGGTTACAGACAAAACGAAGAGGTAAAATAATCACTAGGAGTGGTAAATATGAAATAGTTTTGGGAGAGCATATAGTTTTCAAGGAAAAGAGTTTTTTTTTTCCTTTTTTTTTTTTAACAATTAACAATGGAAAAGACAAGTTCCCTAGGGGAACTCACAATCAACCAGGAAAAAGGGAATAAATCATGAGGTTGAAATATACTATTACCTGGCCAGGTAAATCCATAGAGGAGTCTAAAGGTTTAACTCTGAGAAGGAGAAAGATACTAAAAGGCATGGGAGTGAGGTGAGGAGAAAGACAGCAAGAGGCAAAACACTTTGATTGGCTAATCCCCAAAGGATTTCAGCAAAAATGGCTAGGAGAAATTTAATCTCAGGGGCTTGACATCTGATTGGATACAGTAAAGTGGGGTTACCCAAGTCCCTCCAGAGGGGATGGGCCTGTAAAATTGAGCTGATTCTCATCACTGCCCTTCTCTGCTTTGCACTGGGGAGTAATCTTCTCAGTATTTCAGGCTTTCTCTGCCAATTCCACCTAGTGACCCAGGACCTTATCACAGGGATTGAAAATGAGGAGTACATGGTGACCCCTAGTTTGTGAGCTTGTGTGACAGGAAGAATGGAAGCATATCCCCCAATAATAGCAGGAGAAGGTTTGATTGGAAATATAATGAGCTCGGATTTAAAATATTGAATTTAAGACATCTACAGGATATATAGTTTGAGATGCCCAATCGGTAGAGAAAATTAGACTTGAAGTTAGAGTTGGATAAATAGATTTGGTAATCATTTGTATTGAGATGGTACCCAGAACCTGAGGATGATGAGATCACTAAGTGACACAGCATTGAGGGAGAAGAGAATAGGGTCCAGGGCAGAGTTTTGGGGAACCCTGTGTTCCCCGGGTGTAGTGTAGATGAAGATTTAGCAAAAGAATGTATATGGAATTTACCATAGTACTTATTAATTCTGCCAGATATCTCCATAGAAAACAGTAGCCAAACTGTTCCAGATCTTTTAGCCATTTTGTAGGGAACAATTCAGAAATTAGGCTGTCTAGCTATTTTCCCCTCAATTTTACTTTGTGACCAGCTCGTATCCAACACTCTATCTTACCTACCTAGCTTTCCTTAGCTTACATTTGGCATTTACTCTTAGTGCTTCATAAAATATAAATATATACATATACATATATATGTATATCTGCATATGTTATTACATTTCATATTATAGTACATTCACAAGTCAGTAAAGTAGAAAATACAATTATTATTATCTCCACCTTACAAATGAAGAATCCTAGGGTCAGAGAGGAGAAATCACTTACCCCACTCCACACGACCAGTCAGTGGCAGACAATTGATTTAGCAAAGATCTTCCAATTTGGGATCTATTTCTCTTCTTGTTATCCTTACATGTTTTCTGCTATCCATTCCTTAATATATTTTTCTGAGTATGTATGACTTCTAAGTTAGGATTAAGTAAAATAGAGACATATAAATCTTCTGCTCATGGTCAAAGGAGAGAAGAAAAAGAAATATGCCAGGGGGCATTGTAGACCCACAGTACAAATCTGCTGCTGAGAAATGCTTACTCTAAAGCTATTGAAATTAATTAACCAAATAATGATTTTCTATCCCTACCAAGTATAAAATGCTCTTGGTACCAGATCACTAACATCTAAGACTTGCAAAGAGCTAAACAAAACCTTGTCTAATTTATTCCTCTAACCCCCCCAACCCTGAAATAATCCCATTTCTTCATAAATTTTGATCATAGCTATAAAGCTAACAGAGACCTTTGAGATAGCAGTGTGCTATAACACTTATATAGCTATGTAACTATAACAATCTAACAATGAGGTCTTCTGAAAAAACAAATAGGCTCAACACACTTTTTAACTTTAATCTTCATTATTAACATTTTCTCTACCGTTTTCTTAACTTTATTAATACTTTCTTAAGTCTAGACATCAACACAACATTAAATGCATTCCTAATTGGTAGTGTGTTTTCCAGTATCAGTCACACTGAAAATTTAACAATTAGCTCTCTTTTGCAAATATGAGCTGGATCCAGAAGAGCTTCCTGTAATCCATTGACCTCCTTTGATAGAAGAGGGAGCTCAGACGACATAAGTTATGAGATTTGCCCACAGCCAAGCAGATGAAATGGGGAGAGATAGTATTTGGACCTGGGTCCATTGTTTCCAATCATATTGTAGCATCTTACAAATCTGCTTTTGCTTCATTGGGGAAAAGGCAATATAAAGACCTCTTTGGCTTGTCTGTTGCTTGTTAGCATTTGACCTGTGAAAAAATAGATTTTCACACTTGTATATTTTCTTAGTTCTTTGCTGAGTCCATCCTAATGCAAACTATTCTTTCAACTTTATTAATATGTATGGCCTTCTTTGGGTTAGTTCAGTTTTCTCAAATTTACGGCAGGAGTTGGCATGAAGAACAGAATCAACCAACCTGCTTAGCTCTGCAGAAAATACAATAACTGGTCATTTCATCATCTCTCTTTTTGGTTGTCAGCTCTAAACCTAACTCTGATATTACAAGGTTTGTGTGAGGCTGGCATTAAATCAGAATCTAGAACAAGAGCTGAAATATATTGAATAATACATTTAAATGTGTGCACACATTAGCTCAAACTTAGACTAAAAACAAAGTCATCATATTTCCATTTTATTTCTCTGTCAGACACTACAATACTGTTTTGCAATGGCTGGAGGGAATTTGGCAATGTGTTATTCCCCCCAGGCCTGTTTTCACATAGTAGCAATTTGACTGAAGTGCAGTGTAAAAGTATTTATTAAAAGCAATTCTCTTCTGGTACATGGAAATGAAAAACTATAGGAGCTTGCTATCTCTTCCATTCTGTGGAGGGTTCATGTCTTAGCAACTGAAGGAAAACGTTTGACATCATACCTTTGAACAGATCTACACTTCACTTTTAGAGACTGAAGAAATAGGATTTTGCAAGAGGCTTTGGAGAGGAAAAGAACAATGTCAGTAATGGGTTTGTAATGCTAATCATTAACTGACATTTATCTAGTGCTTTAAAGATTTTCAAATTGCTATCCTACTTTATCCCATTTAATCTTCAAAATAATCTCATGGAGCAAGTGTTAGAGGCATTTCTCCCTCCCTCCATTTTACAGATGAGGAAACTGAGATTAAGAAACTAAAGAACATGCTCAGGGTTACATAACAAATTTATGTTTAATATAGTCATCAAACCCAGATCATCTTGACCCTAAATCTAATATACTCTCCACTACCCTCACCACACTGCTACTCAGAAATGATTTTTTTTAATTTTTAATTTTTTTATTTGCAAAACATATGTATGGGTAATTCCTAAACATTAACCCTTACAAAGCTTTCTGTTACAAATTTTTCCCCCCTACTCCTCACCCCTCCCCTAGATGGCAGGATATCCACTACATGATAATTATGTTAGAATACTTAAGAAATCGAATATATGTATAGTTATTGCCACACATCATTTTTTGTGCAGGAGAAATCGTATCTACAAGAAAGAATAATCCGATAAAGGAAATACAATGCAAGCAAACCTCAATAGAGAACATGAAAATGTTATGTTGTGGTCCACATTTCACATCCCTCTCTCTGGGTGTATATGGCTGTCTTCACTGAACAATTGGAAGTGGTTTGAAGTATTTCATTGTTGAAGAGAGCCATGTCCATCAGAATTGATCCTCATATAGTATTGTTGTTGCCATGAATAATGATCTCTTGGTTCTGCTCATTTCACTCAGCATCAGTTCATGCAAGTCCCTCCAGCCCTCTCTGAAATCATCCTTCTGGTCATTTCTTACAGAGCAATAATATTCCATAACATTCATATACCATAATTTATTCAGCCACTCTCCAATTGATGGGCATCCATTCAATTTCCAGTTTCTAGCCACTACAAAAAGGGCTGCCACAAACATTCTTGCACATGTGGGTCCCTTTCCCTCCTTTAAAATCTCTTTGGGATATAAGCCCAATAGAAACACTGCTGGGTCAAAGGGTATGCATAGTTTGATAACTTTTTGAGCATAGCTCCAAATTGCTCTCCAGAATGGTTTGATCTGTTCACAGCTCCACCAACAATGCATCAGTGTCCCAGTCAGAAATGATTTCTTATAAGGTTTTACAATACTTCTAGAATGAGTGGTTGACATTTTTTTTTTTTTGGCTTGGAGTTCCTTACCACCTACCACTCATCTGCTTTTGTTCAGCTATTTGCTACTTAGATTTCATCTCTACAAGTATATAACTAAAACTGTCACTCATAACTCAAATCAATAATGACCTAATAATTGTTTAATAATTTTTCTTTAGTCTCCAGTATTCTTCATTTCCCTGAAGAATTTGACAAAGTTTGCAAATTTAATATCTAGTCTTTCTTGCTACTGTCTTTCCCTCTCTGTCTCTCTCTGTCTCTCTGTCTCTTGACTGTCCCTTTTGTTTCTCTTTATTTTCTTCCTCATTTTCAAGGCTGTTCACTAAAGTTTTTTTTTTTTTTAAATCCTTATTTACTATCTTTTTGACTCTCATTCAGTTCCATGACTTCAATAATCATATCTATGGGTATGATTCTGGAATTATTCTACTTGCACTTATTCTAATGGCAGGTGGATGGTATAGTGGATAAATCACTAGACTTGAAGTAAGGAAGACACATTAAAATTCTATCTTAGATCATATAAGCTGTGTCATCTTGGGCCAGATATTCAACATTTTTGAGCCAATTTCCTTAGCTGTAAAATGAATTTGATAATGATAGCAATCATTTCACATGACTATTGAGGTGCTAAAATGAGGTAAAATATGCAAAAAGTTCAACCAACCCCAAAACACTATATAAATGTCTGCTTAGGAAAGCTAGATAGCACAATGGATAGAGCACCAGCCCTGGAGTCAGGAGGACCCTAATTCAAATGTAGCCTGAGACACTTAACACTTTCTAGTTGTGTGATCCTTGGCAAGTCCAGTATAATAAATAAATAGATAGATAAGTAAATAAACAAACAAACAAAAAATATAAATGTCTGCTTAACAATGACTTTAAGACTCACATTTCCATTGCTGGCTACTGGCTGAATATGTCCATTTGGATTGACAGCCACATTACAACATGTTCAAAATCATGTCCGTCATTCTTCCAAATCCTGCTTCCTCTTCCTGAGACTTTTCTATTCTCTTCTAATGTTGCCCTTGTTCTCAATAAGTCAGGTTTGAAACTCAATCATCTTGACTTTTTCCTGTCCAGTCTTGTAGGTTGCCAGATCCTTTCCATTCTATATTGACATATTTTTTTGCTTTGTCACCCTCCTAATTCAGGTGTTTCTTACCTCTTCCTTGGAGCATTGAAAATGTTGTTTTTGTGGTTGAGTTGTTTAAATCATGTCTTATTCTTTATGATCCCATTTGGGATTTTCTTGCCAGAAATATTGGAAGACTTTGCCATTTCCTTCTACATTCATTTTACAGATGAGGAAACTGAGGCAAACAGGGTTACATGACTTATGTAGGGCCATATAGCCAGTATTCATCTGAGGCTGCATTTGAATTTAGATCTTCTGGATTATCAGCCCTGATCTCTATCTGCTGAGCCACCTAGTTATAAATGCTGCTTAGTTATCTCTTTTCTCACAACTTACATCTTACCTTTGACTAGCAGTGGACAGTATCCAGGTTCTTAGAAGTTCTAAGAGACAATGGAAGATTTTAGCACTAACAGAAAAAAAAATCCCAAAATGAAAAAAACAAAACAAAACAAAAAACAAACACCTCCTTAGTGTTGGATATCCCTTGATTTTAGGATAAAACAAAACAAAACAAAACAGGGAAAATGCTTAGCTAGTTGTGGAAGAAAAGAACCTCAACATAGTGAGGTAAATAAAGATTAAAAATTGTTTTTCCTTCCTTCTTTCCCCTCCCTCCTCCACCTAAGAAAAAGCCTCAGTGAGAATAGCTTCAGTTTTAACAGAAGATTAAGGAAAAAGTTTCTCCTTCTCTTTTCCCCTCTCAAGGAAAAAGGTATCAACTAAAGCTGATCTCAGAAGGTGGGAAAAACCTTAGCATCTGTGGTGAAGGAAAAGTCATGTTAGAAGGAAGGAGCCTTAACTTGATCTGATTCTTCAAGATTGAAGTACCTAGGGATGAAAGAAAGGTTCTCAATTTGCTTTGATGCAAAATTAAGGGAAAGCTAGAACTTGGCTCCTAAGACCTCAGCACCAAAATATGAGTAAAACAAAAAAAAAGCAAAAATTAAAATTTTTTTTCTGATGTCAGGAATGACCAAGACACTAAGTGTTATGTTTAAAATATTTGAAAGACATATTTTCTGGGTAATTTAATCAGTTTATTATTAATTCCAGCATTTGTAATAAGAGTGATATTCTTGAATGGCAAAATGGAATCTCTAGCTTGTGATTTACAGGACCTTAGAAAATTAATGTTTCAGCAGGTGCCATCAACTCTGATTGGTTAACAAGTTAGTTGGTTGATTGTTATCTTTTGTTCTCAAAGAAGATCAAAGTGATATCACTCTATTAAAGACAAGTTACAGTGTCTGATTTTGACTGATCAGACCATTATGACCTTGTAGTGCTCTACCATGGGTCAGACACAAATAATCCATATGACCATTTTGAGTAGCTTCTCTATTAGCATCTTGTGTTTCTTTTGGGCTAATTCAATTCTGTTTTGCTCATAGAGCATAGCATCATCTCTGATGAGGGCACGCCATGCTGGGCATTCCCATGCCAATGTCTCCCATGCCATACAATTGATTCTAAAGGACACTTAAGTGTCCTTGTATTGCTTTCTCTAAACACCTTGAGAGTGTTTGCTCTGTGTATGTTCTCCATAAAAAAAATTTTTTTAGCAAGTATACATTGGGTATTCAAACAATGTGGCCAGCCCAACAGAGTTGTACTTTCTGCAAGTAGAGTTGGAATACTTGGCAGTTTATCTTGAGAAAGGACCTCAGTGTCTGACATCTTACCCTGTAAGGTGATCTTCAGAATCTTCCTAAAACGATTCAAATGGAAGAGATTTAGTTTCCTGGTATGGTGCTGGAATACTGTCCCTATTTCACAGGCATACAACAATGAGGTCAGCAAATGACTGAAGACTTTCAGTTTTCTGGTAAATACATCTCCCTTCTGACTTTCTGTTGGAGAAACTAAGCTAAGCTAGCTCAAACACTAAGCTAGCTATAGCAATGTATGTATCAATCTCTTCATCAAGGTAGACATCCTTAGAAAGTATATTTTGATACTGTCAGTTATGAGAGCTTATGGAAAATTATGTCAAAATTCAGTTACCCAGAGAAGTTCATTAGCATCATATGTCAGTTTCATGACAGCATGTTTGGCCAAGTTCTGGAAAATGGACAATGTTCTCAAGCTTTCTCAATCACCAATGAAATGAAATTGTGAAACAAGGCTCCCATGCTTTTTAGCATGATGTTTTCAGCCATGATGTCAAATACCTTCATTGAGGACAAACATGGAGTCAAAGTCAGCTACCTCAACATGGTAAATCCTTCAACTTGAAAAAACTACAAGTCAAAACTAAAGTCGAGGTAACTGGTGCAAGATTTTGTTTGCAAATGATTGTACACTGAATGCAACATCCAAAGCAGAGATACAAGAAAATATGGATCAATTCTCTGCTGTTTGTGCTAATTTTGGCCTAATAATTAGCACTAAGAAGCCACAGTCCTTCCATCAGCCAGCACAGCACCATTCATATATGGAAGCATCAAGTACAGTAAATGGTTAAGTTTTGAATGCTATGGATAAGTTTTCTTACTTTGGTAAACAAGTAATGAAAGAATGGATATTTACAATGAGGTGCTGTGCTTTGATTATGTTACTTGCTTTTAAGTTATCTCTGGCCTTCAGCAATCTATTTATTCAAAGAATTTATCCCCTACCCACCTCTGAGCAGAAGGGACTTTCACCTTACATTAAAAGTCTGATCTAATTGGGTGGAGTAGCAATATCCAGAATGAGGAGAAAGTTAATCCTATCATCCATTAGCCTTGTCCTTGAGATCTTAGACAAGGAAATAGGACAGGGAAAAAACAGCTTTGGTTTCTTCATTTTTAATAATTTGCTATTAATATGAGACTAATATAATTTCTTTCACTGACAAAGAAAGGAAGAAATTAAGGAAGGGTATACTAAGCACTTACTGTATTCCAGACACTGTGCTAAGTGCTTTACAAGTCACTCAAAAAAAAAAAAAGATACTATTAACCAAGAATAATTAGAATGCCTTGAAGAAATGATGTGAATTTTTTTAAGTTAAAATGATATTCTAAAAGAAATGAGGTATAGAAAGAATTAAAAAAGAAATCAATTGGTTAAGTGAAGAGGTTCAAGTAACAGATTTCCTAAAAATAATATGGACCAAATAGCAGTTAATGATTTTAGGAGACAATAACAACTATTAAAAAAAAAAGTCAAAATATTGAGGAACTAGAAGTAAATGTGAAGTAGCTCACATTAAAGACACCTGGAAAAAAGATTAAGGAGATGTAACTAAAGATACCCTATAGATTCCTGCCCTCCCAAAATTCCACATGTAACAAGATATTATTTAAGAAAATTTCCCAGATATATTTTAATAAAAGAGCAATGTGAAAACATAAAAAAAAAAAAAATCCACCTCCCAAATTAAACCCCATATGAAAACTTCCAGGAATATCATTGAAAAAGTCCAGGGCTTCCTAATTTTAAAAAATACTACAACCATGTAGAAGAATATAATTGAAACATAAGTAAACTAGAAAGAAAGGCAACAACTCATAATAAAGAAGAGGGAGGGAGTAAAGAGAAGAAAAACTATAAGACAATAAAGTTAACTATAACTACTCTGCATGAAAATGGAAAAAAAAATTCAGCCATAAAACATAAAAAGGTAACAATCAATTAGAAAACACCATCTAACATGTTGTTTATAAGAAATACACTTGAAACAAAAAGACATAGTTAAAATAAGAGGTTGGATCAAATTCTTCCTACCAATGTTTTAGTCATAATGTATAAAGAGTTCACTACAGTTAGTCCAGGGAAAGCTCTCTTCTTTGTGTTAATTTTCATTGATTCCATTGGAATATACTGTTATTTCTTATTTTGGGGACACTATGGCTTGTACAATCTGATTGAAGGAAACTTGAAAACACTTTAAAATAACAACTAGCTGGGTCTTGATGAGGGAAGGTAGAACTTTCTAAATTATTTTTTCCCCCTTTTTTGTTTCAAATATATTTTTCTTATAGAAAGCAGATTGCTGCTTAGTAGGATTGAAGAGTGAAATTATCAAGAAGACAATTGTATTCTTTTACCTGTTATGAGTTTTTACCTTTGATGAATGGGTGCATGAATTATTGAGTTAATTCATGGTAGAAATATTTCATGCATCTAATTGAATATGTGAAGCTTAAATGAATTGCCTTTTAAAAGTAAGCTAGAATACATTATGGAATAACATTAATTCACCATGAGTAAAGATGCCTATTTCTTAGTACCCTAGTGTATTTATAACTCTTACCACATATTACTTTCTCAAGTTCTTTTTGGAATTTTAAAAAAAATTATTTAAACCCTTTTTAGACACCTGCAGACTAATTTCCAAATTCTGGTATTATCTTTTTTCTTTCTCTCTATAACTATGAAGGCTCACTTCCCATGTTTTCTTTTGATGTAAAGAATAATAACAGGTTGTTGGATGATTTTTTTACAGGCTTATTAATATGTATTATGCCTTTTGTTACCTTTTTCAGTTCTTTGAAAGTTACTTTTGAGTTGACTTCTGGCAGGCAGCAGACAGAGACAACATTATTACCAGGATTTTAAACTGAGAACAAAAGAGGAAGACTCAGTATACTGAGCATCGAATCACTAAGTTTGAAGGATAAGCTGTTCTCTTAATTTATTCTTATTAAGTAGCGCTAGATCATCCCTAGGATTATTGGAAGGACGGTTAACACTGGAAATGAGTTAAAGATCCTAAAACTGAATTAACAGAAAGATGATTATGAAAGATAGTTCTTAATTCTGAGGATTATGGAAGCTTTAGGACATGGCATTATTAGTGAGTAAAGGAAATAGGATCAGGAAAGAGAGCAGCATCCTCAGAGAACACAAAGAGATGAAAGAAATAGTTTTATTCAGGTGAAAAAATGTGATGGACTAAGGGTACCCTTAGACTTAAGGGGAAAACACGTGTACTTCAGATTTCATTAAAAACAAACAACTCTAACTGTGTAGGGTGGTACATTTTTATTATCCTTACCTCCTGGGGAGCCTCAGACTGATGGATCTCCTAGCCCCTGAGTTCTGAGGTGCAATGTGCTAAGCTGATTAGGTGTTTAGAATAAGCTTGGAATTCATATGTTGAGCACCCAGAAGGGAGATGTGTACAGAATCAAGTCTCCCAAGGAGGAGTTAATAGACCCAAGCTGAAAATAAGCAAGTCAGAAAAGCAGCTGAAGATAAGCCAGTAATAGGTAGAGTACACCTTACCTTTCCCTAACTTGATACAGATAGGATAACCTCTTTTTTAAAAAAATGGCTATAGTGGTACAAAGAATTATCAAAAGTCCTGAGATTGTAGTCAGAGAATCTGACTATTTGTTAGTAATTGTGTAACCTGAAGGAACTCATTTTACTTTTTTTGTCCTCAGTTTCCTCATCTGTAAAACAAAGGGGCTAAAATAGATGATTACTCTTGTGCCTTCTAACTCAAAATCTTATGAATTTATTATCCTAAGTCAATATTTCAGCGGCCTACCACAGTATGTATAAAGAAAGTAATTGGAGTCAGGAAATTTGACTGAAGAGAAACCAGGCTAAATGTGGGAGAACTTGGATTCAAATCCTAACTCTGTTATTTCTTACTATGGTGATGATGGGAAAATCCAGATCATTTCATCTTTCTGGCCTCCATAAGAATGGACTAACTTTCCATTAAAGTTCCTTCTGTGATCCTGTGGATTCTGGGATAAAGAACTGGAAGAGGATTAAAGAGAGGATGAGTACAGCAGGGTTTCTGAACAATACGAATGAACAATAAGATTTTCTATCAGAATTAGCAAAAATAGGAAATAGGCAGGAGGGTTAAAAGGTTCCTTTATCTCTTACCCTTCTCCCCACTTGAACATCTTTTATATATATAAATAACTTAGATACATCATAAAATTGCATTTAGGTGCCATTATTGACTTAATATTGAAAGGACTAGTATTACTTTCATCTCCCATGACCTTCCTCTATTGTTTCCCCAGCTCCTCAGCTGCTGGTTGGTTCCTTATTCCTCCAAATTAACTTGTATTTTTCCGTACATTGTATATACTCCTCACTTTCTCCCTTTATTTCCCCTTCCCTTATCTCTTCTCCACCTCTTCCCCCTTCCCTTTTCTGGTTAGAAAATATGTTTCTTGAAGGCAGGGCTGCTATATTTTTGTTAATATAGTCTATGATTAGAGCTTAAGATACTGCCTGACACACAATGGGTAATTAACAAAGATTTGATTGATTATTGAAGTTTTAGGGGGAAAGCAGTATTAATATAGCTTGGGAAATTCATCACAAATACTGAATTAGGAGACTATAGTTGCTCTGGGACTCTTTGGGAGGAGGATGGCTAGAAGGAGACAGAAACAAGGTTAAATGCTAAATATATGTCATCTGTGGAGATGCTCATAGGGGCTGAAGGAGAAATAGTGAACAGGGGAAGGGAAAATAGCTACTGCGGGAGTGGTCTTTTTTTCCTTTTTTGTCACTATCATACTGTTGTGCATGTCACTTCTGTTCTGACTTAGCCTGGGTTGAAGTAGGAAATGGAGATAGAGTATGTGTGTGTGTAAAATAACAGGTAGTACACACATATAAAACATATGTACATTTACAAATGCATACATAAATACATACGTGCATGCATAAATATATTTGTGCATATATATATGAATATGTGTTGAAGAAGATATATGAATATATGTATATAATCACATACATACACACATACAGATAACATTTGTGTATGGTTTGCAGAGGTAAAAGCTGTGTATTGTCCCAAATTTGTACTTCTTCCAGTAGCTAGCACATAGCTCTACACATACTAGATGCTTAGAAAATATTTATTTTATTGGTATAATGGAAAAAAAATCACTGGCTTGGAGTCAGAAGACTTGGGTTCAAACCTTGACTGTATAAGTTGTTTACAGAATCTTGGGCACTGTCTCTGGTCCTGAATTTCTTCATTTATAAAGCTAGGGGGTTGGGCTACATTATATTGAAGGTCCTTTTCAGTTTTAAATACTCTTACCCAGTTATATTTCATAAATATTTTTATCACTCGCCTATCTGATTTGAGCAGTATTTGCAGGTGGCTATGGATATGGAATAGATTTACATATTAGGCATAAAATACATGTAGGGGTACACCTATAATATATATATCTAATGCTATTGCCTTGAAAATAAATTTGCCAGATAATAATTTATAAGCTTTGATGCTACCTTGAGAAATAGCAAAACTAAATACAATCTGATAAAATATAAAGCAGCATTGTGACTGGCATTTATAGTTGGTAAACAAACAAATATAAAATCAAAGTTGGAAATAATCTTGGAAATAATCTAATGACCAGTAGATTTCAGTTCAAAACTCCCATTTTACAGATGGGAAAGCTGAGGCACAGAGAGATCAAGTAACTTGCCCAAATAGCCATTATTTATTGAGCACCTCCTCTGTATCAGTCACTGCACTAAGTACTGGTGAAACAAATTCAAAGAATGATCAATAAGTAAAGAACTTACAACTTATCAGGAAAGACATTTATAAATATAAACCTCTTTAAAAATCACCTCTCCTACAGAAGTACTATAAACGGTTTCTATTTCTTTAAGAGTAAAAACACAAATATAATGTTGAGAAAAATAATTTGTCTTGTCAGTTTCAAAAATCAGTTAAGAAAATGCCTGGATAGGTAATATCTCTTCCTATGGAGTTGGGTAGTTGTGTGAAGTATCTGAGGATCTTTTATCATCAATCAATTAACCAGCATTTATTAAGCCCCTGCTGTGTTCCAGGGACTGTGCTAGGTACTGAGTACAGAAATGAAAAACAACAAAATGATCTCACCTCCTAAGGAGTTGATGATACTTTATAAACTATGAATACTCTTAACAGGGATAGCTTAGGAGTAGCTTACTGGATGTTACCTGCTGTGTTTGGGGACCTGTTGTCTTTGAGAGAAAGGGAATGAAGAGATCCTTTGTTCTAAGAAATTGTTTTCAATATTTATCTCATGAAGAGGATTTGTGTGACTTTACTGAAAAATTGAATAACACAAGACTAAATTTTTACAAGAGAAAAGGAGTCAACTGGTGACACATTGTTTGTGGTGACTCAAAGACTATGACACTGGCCATAGTCAAATTATGGATAATAATTATGTGTATTTATGCTTATTAATTCAATTTATTAATAATTCAGTACTTTTAATATATTTTAAATTATTGACAAATAAGAGTAATTATTATTGGGGGAAAAGGTTTTTTCTTTTTTTTTCATTTCATTCAATAGTTAATATTTAATGAATTAGAATGGAGATAAGCTAATTAATTACCAAATGAGAGAGCCAGAAAATTTATTCATGAGAAATTAATGATCACAACATAGTTCTATATGGTTAAAGATTTAGGAGCAGTAAAAGTAAATATATATTGAGTAAAGTGGTAGGCTGAGGTTAAGTAGCCTCCAAACGAATGTGGTCAGAGTCAGTTCAATCTAGCCTTATGGTTATTTAAATGTTCTTTTGTTGCAGTCTGCTTCACTGTGGGTGAGACTCATTGTTTTTCAACCAATGATGTAAATAGAAACATGTAGAATAAATATAGAATATATATGAAGTAGTTGGAGGAAGGTGTTAAGCAGCTAGGAAAAGGATAGATCACATCAGAAAAGCATTCAAGGAAAATATGGTACTGGAGCTGACTTGTAAGGAATTCCATGAGGTAAGGTGATGTGAGGAGGGAGTATATTTCAAGCCTGGGAATAGCCAGTATCCAAGATTCCAATCTAGATACTCTTACTCTAAGTTCATTTCTCAATCCATTACAGTCAGCTAGTCAGTGAACATGGGCCTTTCCCTGACAGCTCCTTTATTGATGGGAAAAGTATTTTGGGTAAAAATCCAAGAGAAACAATATAGTGTATTGGTTAGAGAGCAGACCTCAGTCAGGAAGACATAGAGTCAGGGCTCACTTCTGATACATGCTGGCTGTGTGACAATAAATGAATCTCAAATTTCAGTGTGTCAGTCACATTCCAAGGCTTGAGATTATAGGGACAGCTATGTGGTGCAGTGGATAGAATGGTGGGCCTGAAGTCAGGAAGACTCATCATTGTGTTTTCAAATCTAATCTTAGACATTTAGCCCAGTTTCCTTATTTATAAAATGAGCTGTAAAAGGAAATGGCAAACCACTCTAAAATTTTTACCAGAAAAGATCCAGAATCAGACATAATTAAAACAACTGAACAATAATAACACAATAGATTGCAGAAAAGGTATGTATATATACTGGTAGGAGAAATTTCTTATTGGGAGTTACCTCCACTGCCAATATCATAGGTCCAATAGGAAAAAAAAATTGGAATATACAAGTTTGAAACATCACAATGCTCAAAACATCAATAGAAACATTTAAGTGCTTCAAGATTCCATGATTTCACTGGTGTGATTTAGGCAAGCCTTGATGAAAATAACATCCACCTTAAGTAGATGGTATCATTAAGTTACTTTGATGGAAAAAAATCATAATCACTTGATTTCCAAAAACCATCTTTTGTGAGCCCCTATATTTTAGCCACATTGGTTCTTAGATAGCTGACACATAGATAATTATGAGGGCCCAACTCAGAGACTTTCTTGTTTGGTGAAATCTTCAACAGCATTTGCTCTGCTGCAAAAGTTTTTTGATGTTAGGGGCACTGCCACACTATTGTTCTTGTTTGTCCTTTATTCTCAAAAAGAACCATGATACCAGGAGGGAGATGTCATGATATGCAAGTGAATTGGATTCAGGTGAGCTAGGACTGTGCAAAATCTCTAGTCTCACTCTCATCTTCAGAGCCATTTGGATCCACTGGCAAGATGCAGATCAGGATGATAGCAGAGAGCCCTGGAGGCAGGGGGAGACCTTGGACTTTTTAAGCTAAGGTCTTTCTTAGATCTCAGTTTGTTGGAGTCAATGCTCATTCAGTGATTAAGACAAGGTAATAAATGAGACAAAGAATGGCTTCCTTTACCTGATTTAAAAAAAAACATTCTGAGTGGGGGATGATCCTCAAGGTTTCTGGCCAAAATAGAAATAATTGCTATTTATATTTGAGCCATCAGAATTTTTAAAAAAAAAATGACTTGGGCTGGGACCTATTGTTGGCCAATCTATGAGATCCAGAGTGATTTGGGTTTCAGGAAAGGTCCATAAAAAAGAAATCTAACCCATAGGATATCTTGCTAGGTTTCAGTGATCAAAATTTACTGTTGGACACAACCCCTGTAGGTAAGGGTAGGATTCCCTATGTGGTCCTAGGGAAAAGAAGGAGAAGAGATTGTAATATTGTGATGAGGAATTAGGGTTTGGATAGAACTGGAATCCAAAGAAAGGAAAATGTTAACATTATGATACCTTCTATTATAGAAAAAATACATATTTCATTGTCAAATCTGATTCTGATTAAATTTTAGCTATAGACTTTTTAGGTGACACAGAGCAACAGACCTGGAGTCATGAAGACTTGAGTTCAAAACTGCCTCAAATTCTAAGTAGTTGTGTAACCCTAGGAAAATCATTTAATCTGACATTCTCCTCAGTTTACTCAGTTGTAAAAAGAGGATAGTATAGCAATTATCTTCCAGAGTTTTTGCGAGAATCAAATATGATATTTGAAAAGGGCTTAACCCAGTGCCTAGAACATAGTAGACACAACAAATACTTGTTTCTTTCATGGTTGCAAATATGTGAGAAACTGATTAAGAAGAAGGATCTCACATTGTTTATCATCTTCAAATCTAAAATAGTGGCAGATTCTAAAGTAAGAACACAGATTAGCAGAGAAAGGTAAATGTGATATAATGGATAAATACTCCAAAGCCAACTCTCAGAATCAGAAAGACTGAGTTTGTGTCTTGCCATGGCAAGATGCAACAATGACACATATGACCTATATTACTCTGAGTAAGTCACACAAGCTCTTATTGTCTCAGATAATTTTGCAAGATGACAAATTGGACAGTGGTTGTCAATCTATATTAGTATAAATCCTGAAGTTTACAATAGTAATCAAATCATTGGTCTGAACTAAAGGGGAAAAAAGTAGCAACAGCACCATCAGCGTTTGTGGCAGTGATGTTGGTAGGGTTTTCAAAATTAAGTTTTTCCTGAGAGACATTATTTCTTTTTTTGGTAAATTGTTCCAAGAATTGCATTATCTCAGGAAAGTTTAGTTTGACAGAAAAACAGGTCACATCTTATACTTTAAGATTTTGAAAACTACTTTCCTCAAAATGTTCTTGTGAAGTACTTTAGGTGGTGAAAGTACCATTATTATATATTGTGAAGCATTATTGTGCCCATTTTAGAGATAAGAAAATTGAAGGTCAAAGATGGTGAATCAGAAGTAAAGTGATATTAAAATCTAAATATTTTTAAACTTCAGAACCATTATACTACCTTTTCTTTCAATTTTTAGATGGAGCTTAATAGAGGGCCAATATTTCTGGTCCTTTACCACTGCCTTGTGCTGTTATCACTATATATTTCTTGCTGTTTTGAATACAGTAGGTCCAAAAATATTGGTTTAATTCCCATTGTTGAGTGAGTAGTCTAACCAGTTCTCCCTTTATCTGCCCTAATCCTATTATCTATAATTGGGAATTATATAAGTATACAAATGCAAAATGGAGGGGGGAGTGTTGGGATTAGATCACCTTAATGTCCCTCAAAACTGACATTTTATGAAATAATTTGTTTAAGTTTTACTATAGAGGAATATTTTTAGGGTAATTATATGTTTTAGGAATAACTTGTAAGCTTTCTCTTGCATCTATTGTAAACAACAAGGGCTGAACTACACGTTGTATTAAACATTGCATTAAACTCTATTTGATTCTTTTTCATTGTTGCTCTTGTTACCTTCAAACAGAAAATGACATAAGCAAAATCATTCATTCCTTTTTAAAAAGAAGGCACTTGTGCTACAAATATGCTACATTTACCTTGTGAGGATCAAGGGGGAACTTATGCATGGTATTTTTCTCCATACTCTCTAAAAGAAGTATATAGTTCTGAACTATATTCTAAACTCATGAAGAAAATAAAAGCACTAGAATTTGAGAAACATAGAGGTGATGAGATTTATCTTGACAATAAAAACTGGAAACTTGTGCTTAAGTCTTTAAATCACTGTAGGCTAGGAAAAGAGAAGGTTAGAAGAGATTTAATTGAAAAGGTCTACACCAGAGAGTAACATAAGGAATTAGACACTAAAAACAACATCTGTGGATCCAAATACCATCATTATGATCCCCAGATCCTATAATTCTCCAATAAGTGGCTCCTTTCAAATGCTGAATTCATGAGGTGAACAATATTGCCATATAAATACTTCCAAAAGTGATCGTGTAACTTTTTAGGATGATTGTGAAATATTTCTTTTTTATACTGTTCAGAGATATTATACCAGTAATAGGGGCGATTTAACATGAGATGATTTTCAATCTCTATTAATTTGTAAAACAAATGATGTATCTTTTTCAGTCTTGCATCATTTCATTTATCACCTATAGTAGCTGATGAAAGTTTGTATAAACTCTGCCATTTTAAGTGGGCAGATTTAAACTTTACTTATATTAATTAATATAAATTAGGTGACTTTTGTCCTTGCCTGAAATGACAATGTCAATGCCTGGAGCTTACATCTATCATTACTATCAGTTAATTAGAACACAGGATAGCTTTAAATGCCCTGGCTCTAATCTATCATTCTGGATTACTTCCAGTGTTAGCACATCTGTCAGTCACTACAGTGCCCCAAGCTACATTTACAAAAGCTTTCCATAAGTAAAGTTGCCATGAGAATCAAAGGTTTTGGGGGTGGGGATAGGAGAGGGAGCTTTTTTTTTTTTAATGCATCTGAATCTGGGCTATTTCTAATCATTACCACTCCTGTAAATGCCTCCTAATACTTCTATCATCACCAAATTGATAGGATCATCCTTAAAAGGCACAGAGGGATAGACAGGTTTAGAAAACCATTTCCTTTGCTGTTTTCATACATGTGCAAAACTACGAATTTATATGTTTGGGAAATGTTCTTTTCTTATGATTTTTTGGGTGATGTTAGAAATTTGATATACAAAAATGTAACAATTTCCTTCTTGCCAGGTGAATGTTCGTTCCTGGGGTAGGCATTCTATCGAAAAAGTCATTACTCCAGCCTCAGATTCTTGTCTTTCTCATCTGAAGACAATCAATGAATGTTTTTGTTTGAAGCAAGTCATAGAAAGAGACCCTAAAAATTCTGGGGCAAACTTTGATTGTGCCCTGGCTGTTAAAGATAAGAAACTCATTTCTTAGTTGGATGGCTTCCTTGATTTTTATGTAGCTTCCATGATGAATATAGGAATGCTCAAGGACTTTCCCCATGCCCGTTTTTGGAGACTCTCCTATTTGTAATTTCTTTGACCCTGGAGGGGTCTAGGGCTCCAATCTAATGCAACCGTATTCAGCAAGCAGTTTTTAAGTGCCTGCTTTTTGCACGGTTCAGCAAACACACAGACACACAGACACACACACACACAGACAAATGAAAAACAGCACCTGATCTCTAGCAATTCATATCCTATTGAGGGAGTATAGCATGTAAACTGTATGTATATATGCATATAAATAAAATTTGAGGAGGAAGGAGTGAGAACTAATAATAATTGTGCTTTACATAAGAAACAGCACATAAGAGAAAGCTAGGTAGTCCAGTGGCTGCAGTGATCCTGGACTCAGGAGAACCTGAGTTCAGATACATGTTACTACCTATGTAATCCTTCAAAAATCCCAATGCCAACTGCCTTCCCATTTTGCAGATGAGGAAACTCAAGTTGACAGCAATTAGGTGGTGTAAATGCTCAGGAACAAAAAGTTCCTGAAGTCAGATTTGAAGTCAAGCCTTTCTGATGCCAAGTCTGTTATTCTAGTAAAAAAAAAGTATATGTATTTGACTGTATATAAAGGGAATTAGGTATTGTACAATGTATGCTATTCCAGGCAAGTGATCTTTGATTATTCAGAAATCCCTTATTATTATTTTTTTTAATCCAGGTCTTCTATCCCTACAAAAAATTCTGTTTCTCTTAGTAGAATATCTCTAGCTACTTTTTAAAGAAAAATTAATGGAAACAATCTATTCTAGAATATGAAGGATTTAGCATCAGAATATTGTTTTAATCATGCCAGAAAATTTTAAGAAAAGTGGTCTCAGAAAGTGACCAAAATGTCCCTACTCTCGAATCCAAAGAACCAAAATAATATATAAATAAACGTCATAAAAGCTAATATTTATATGGCACTTACTATGTGTCAGGTAATGTGCTAAGCACTCTATAATTGCTAGAATTTAAATGACTTGCCCAGGATCATACAGATAGTAAATATCTGTGACTGATTTGAGTCAGGTCTTCCTGATTCCAGGCTTGTTCCTCTCTCTCTCTCTCTCTCTCTCTCTCTCTCTCTCTCTCTCTCTCTCTCTCTCT
>JAJPUD010000084.1:750863-807026 GCA_023553655.1 Myrmecobius fasciatus
ATGGGGGGGGGGAAGATATAAAATGAATTGCTAAACTTTCAGGATTTTGTTGCAAAAGGACCTGAAATATGTAGAAAATTTGACACATAATATGCAAGAGAAATATAAGGTAAACATTAAAGAATAATTACAAGAGACTCAATAAGGACAAACTTTTTTCTTTTTATATGTGGAAATCTGTCTAACATTGTCATTAGTAATTGGTAGGTCAAAAGAAAGATTGGGATAGAGCAGAGTATGATGTGATTCTAAAAAGTAAAACAGTGTAAGAAAAGGTAAAAAGAGCAATCATCTTATACAAATAATGTAAAAGGGGAAGAACTGATATAGAGGACCTGGGTGGGGAGGAGAACTGGGACTCTATTTTCACCAGGAATAGATGAAAGATGAAAATATCTTTTCTTTCTTTCCTTCCATCTTTTTATCTATCTATATAAATCATCTAAATTCAGAAAAAATAAGAGGCTAAGGGAATGAGGGGGAGAGGATAAGAGCTTTAGAGGTATTCCTACTTGTAGTAAATCTGAGTTAAAGAGAACAACATACATTTAGAAATGAATAGAAGTCTTTTAAATTTATAAAGAAGTAATAGGGTGAAGGAGTAGGATAATGGACTAGGGCATAGAAGGATATGTAAATTATTGGGAATAGAATAAAGAGGGAACAATGTAGAGGGAACAGGAAAGGTATGGGGAGAGGATAATGGTGGGATGGGGAGGAGGTGGAGGTTAAGTAATTGGAGGGCAAAATAGTAGGCTGAAGCAAATCAGATGAGTCAGGAGGGATAGAAAATAAGATACACATAAACAACAAAAATCAGGAGTAGAATTTATTAGGTTAAAAAAACGGGTTGATAATCATGATCTCAGACAAAATTTGTTTGCTTTTTTTTTTTTTTTAACCAGATCCCCTTTATTTTGTTCTTAAGGACATGTTGTATAAGGGAAAGAAAACTGGGCCTATTGCCCAGATTTGAATGATGTCTCTGGTACTTAAATTCCATCCAATTTAATGTGTATTTGTTAAATTCCTACTGTGGTAGCAATAGGGAACACAAAGACAAAACCAAACAATCCTCACTGTCCAAATATTATAGGTGTCAGGATGATAGATAATTTAACACAACATATAGAACAATAGATGCAAGTAAATTTTTTTTTGTGTGTGTAGGGAGATGAGCAAGAGTAACTGGGGAATCAGGAAATGGGGGAGATTAGAACTAGAAGGCTTATGTTCAAATTCTAAGCTCTGGGGGCCTCATGTTCCTCATTTGTAAAGAGAAATAATTGGACTAAATGCTAGATTACCTATGAAAACCTTTCTAGTTCTAAACCTATTAAGTTAATAGTCAGAAATTGTACTCACTGATTACAGATTCATTCAGTATTATTCCCCTTCCCCTCAATCATCACATCACACAGCCTCTACAAGATCAAGCTCAGTTTATTGTTGTTATTGAGTGATTTCACTCATATCAAAAACTTGTGACCCTATCTGGAGTTTTCTTGATAAAGATACTGTATTTTTCTCCAGTTCATTTTACAGATGAAGAAATTGAGGATTAAGTGACTTGGCTATAATCACATAGTTAAGTGTCTGAGGCTGGATTTGAACAAATCCCAATCAATCCCCTTCCTTTCCTCCTCCTCAGCTCTTCAAAGAGTCAAAGAGCTTCTCCTTCCCAAAAAGCTTCTCCAGAGGTAATCTACACTACTTTGTCAATTCAATTTAAAGTACTTCATTGTTATGTGCTCAAATTAGCAGCATCCTCTTGGATCCTACAGGAGTATAAATTATTTATATATTCCCTGGGGGAGGGAGAAGCAAAAGAGAAACCAGAGTGCTTAAGACTGTTTGATAGCAGAACAACAGTAATAAAAGATAAGGATGAAACTTTGGCTAGTTGGTTCATCACTCTATGTGTCAGGTGCTGCACTAAATTCTGAGGATACAAAGAAAAGCAAAAAAAAAAAAAAAAGTCAGTCCTTGCCCTCAAGAGGTTCGCAATGTAAGGAGAGAGGGGAAAGAACCAAGTAAAAAATTATGTACAAATAAGCTATATACTTGACAAATTGGACATAATCAATTGAAAGATAATACTCAAATTAAGCAGTATTAGGATAGGCTTTCTGTAGAAGAAAGAAAGCCAGGGAAATTATTAGTTGGCAATGAAAAGGGAGAGAAGTCTATTAATGGGGAATATCCAGTGAAAAATGCCTAGAATCAAAGAGCTCATCATATCTTTTAGCGTAGTAGTATTCTATCACCATCACATACCACAACTTGTTCATACATTCTCCAAATGAAAGACATCCTCACAATTTACAGTTCTTTGTCACCACAAAGAGAGCTTCAATAAATAGTCTAGAAAAGGGAGATTTTCTCTTCAAGGAACAGCAAAGACTCCAGTATCACTGTATCACTATGAGGGATGGGTTATAAGGAATAGGAAGACTAGAAAGGGGGGGCAGATTATGAAGGGCTTTGAACACTAAACAAATGACTTATTTGATCTTAGAGTGATTGGTGATTTTTATTTTGTTTCTGTGGGGTGGCAAGAAGACAGTGACTTGCTGAGACCGGTGCTTTAGGAAAACTGCTTTGACCACTTAGTGAAGGATATATTGTAATGAGGAGACACGTGTGGTAAAAAACAAAACAAAACAAAACAACAATCAGAAGCATATGCAACAATACAGACATGAAATGAGGAGGGTCTTCACTAGGGTGATTACATTATGAGAGGAGAGAAGGAGTAATGATTATGTTATATATATGCATACATATAATATAAATATAATGTTATAAAAGCAAAACTTATATTCCTTGACAATAAATTGGATATGTAGGATATGAAATAGTGAAGAGCTAAGGATGTCACCTAGACTATGTACCTAGAGGACTGGAAAGATATTGGTATCCCTGATAGAACTTGGGAAGTGAGGAAAAGAAAGTTTTGGAGAAAAGGTAATGAGTTTAGTTTTGGACATGTTGAGTTTAAGATGTTTATTGAACATCTACTTTGAGATATGTGAAAGACATTTGAGATGATAGCAGTAAGCAGAGAGGTTGGGACAGGATGGATGAATTTCAGAGTTGTTCACATGTAGAAGTAGTAATTAAATCCATGAAAGCTGATGAATTCACCAAATGAAATAGCAGAGAGGGAGAAAAGAAGAAGATCCAGGATTGAACATACAAGGTTAGTGAGTATGCTGGGTGTGCTCTGGATAAAGAGGAAAACCTAGAGGAAAGAGATTTCCAAGGAAAAAAAGGTAATTGGCAGTCTCAAAAACTTCAGAGAGTCAAGAAGGATGAGGATTAAGCAAAAGTCTTTATATTTAGCAAATAAGATATCTTTGGTAGACCACAGAGTTAAGAGTGAGGTCAAAAATAAGTGTAGACATCAATTATAAATGGGATATAAATGCAGTTCTCAAGGAATTTAGCCACAAGAAGGAAGAAATATATGGGATGATAACTAGTGGGAATGACTGGAACAAGTGAGGGCTTTTTGAGGATAGCCAGTAGACAAAAAAGATTAAGGTGAAGGGAGAAAGTCTGTAGGAAGAGATGAGATGAAATGGAATCAATAGCTACATATAAAGTGTTTGGTAGTGTTGAGGAGAGGGGCCAATTTATCATATGAGATAGAGGTGAAGGAGATAATGGCAGAAAGCATCATCTGAGTGATATGAATTAAAGAGGGATGAAGAAGAGGAAGCTATCACTGAATGGCTTCAATTTTTTTTTCAGTGAAATAGGAGGCAGACAAGGTTCTCAACTGAGAGGATGGGAAAAGCAGAGCTGTCAGCAGAGTTTGAGAATGGATAGAAAGATAGAGAGAATGAATTAGAAAAGCTGTTGTGGTGAGTAGAATGGTGAATCTGATAGGGAGATGTAAAGAGAATGCCTTGACACAATGAGGGCCCATTTGAGATTATGCATCATGAGTGTGTAGGGGACTTAATATGCACAATTTTTATAATGCTTTTCCAGTTAATTTGACCATGTAGGAGTGAAGGTAGTGAATGTTAATAGTAATACAAGGCTTGGGAAGATAATATTGGGGTTATGATAGTGGAATAAGGGACTCGAGAGCAGGATAGAGTGAATTGGTTCACTAATGTGATGAAGATAGGGAAGAGAAGAGAGATAGTGCAATGGTGATAGCCTGGGAAAGAATTAAGAGGTCAAGGGATTGAAAGCCTAATGAGAGGAAAAAATAGATTTTTAGGGCTTCAAGGCAGAGGGAGAAATGAAATTATAGAAACTAAATCACATAGAAGCATTTTAAAGTTCACAAACATAGAAATAAACATTTGTGGGTGATGACAAGATCAGAGAGATGACTGTCTTTGTGTGTGCCTGATATGGGAAGGAGGATTGGATCAGGGGAAATGAGCAAGTTGAGGAAGTGGGAGGTAATGGTATTTGAGAGAGAGAATCTATATATCTTCTAGTATGAGGACAGGAGGAAAAGACTGTGAACCAGATCCTGAACTCATTAAGGAAAAAAAGAAAAATGTTCTAGAATCTACAGACAATAGTTGTCAGGATTTTGATTGCTTAATAGATATGAATTGCTAGAACCTGAAAGTGGGAGAGGTTACTGAGTGATAGTGGTAGGGGGGAGAATCTGGAATTGGCAACAGGGAACAAGTATTCTGATTTTCCTACTTCAACAAGTGAATTGGGGTAAGGGAGGGAAAGATGAGGGAAACGTGCAACCAAGCTGGAGAGGAGCCCAGGAAAGGCTTTGTAATCAAGTCAAGTCTTAGTAAGATAGAAGATGGAAGGAGTGGAAAGGGAAAGTTCACACTGGAATCAGATTGGTTACCTCAGAGCATATGTTCTGTAGAGTACAGTGAAAAGGGAAGGTAGATTTAGACTGGGATGTTGGAATGAAAATAAGGGAGTGAAGGAAGCAGGTAGGATAGAGAACAAGATTTGTATGAAAACCCTGAAGTTCAGGATCACTAGGGGAGGAAGGGTTTGGCTGGGTAGGAATTTGTCATTCATTGACAAATGAGTTTAGAAAGGTTATTAATATCACCTAAGAGTGGTAAGAATCTTTGCTTTAGGTGTCAATAATTTTATATTTATATTTGGTTTATATTTCTCTTAGGAAAGTCACATTTAAAGTAAATTTGCATTTAAAGTCATTATTTACATGTTTTCTTATCGACATCTTATTAGTAATAAAGGAATGAAAGATCATAAGAAGGACATATTTCTGGCCCCGGAGAAGAGGTACCAAGCCTTTAGAGAATTATGGTAAGGCCTGTCTCCTTACTTTATATCCATACCTACTGTTTGTTGAACTATCACCTCCTCCCCTCATGCTCCACTCCCCAATTTGTTCTTGAGGGTAGATAAATGATAGAATTTTCAGGACACTTTAATTTTCTAAATTAAAAAAAATCAAAAGAAGTTAGTACAAAGTGAATTCTTTCTGTTTCATTGAGGTGCCACCAAGGAAGTCATTTAATTAATGGACTATTTTATTGATGCAGGGGATATTTTAACAGGACTCAGGGTGCTTTGCAGATTTATTTCATGAATTTCCCAGACTTGCCTTTGATGTAGGTTGGGGCTCAGTAATTCCATTTCTAAGGGGTAAAAGAGAGATAGAGAAATGAAAAGCAATTTGCCAAAAAAAAGTTACTTAGCAAATCAAAGGAAGGACAGTGATTGTCCTGTGGCTTTTGAAAAGAGTCAAGACTTAGGTAATTTTGAATTATATGAATGGCTCTAAGTCACCTTGTTTGCTTGCTGTGATGTAAGTGAAGGAGAAAACATGATATCTAGGACTGAGTTTTCTACATATATTTTACTATACATATACTCTTTGACTGTCATGCTTTCAAATACTTTTTGTTAAATTGCAAATGAAATAAATTAATTCAGTAAAAGTAATTACAATCGAACCAAATCAATATCTATTGAGTGTACGTCACGTAACTAGATGTTGTGAAAGAAAAAATATCTGAGAAGTCTCTGACATCAAGGAATTTAATAGTATTATTGAGGAATTGGGCATTTATTAAGTGCCTTCTATTTGCATGGCATTATGCCTATCAAAATATAACTACAGATACAAGACAATAAAGCCAAAGTGTAAAAAAAGGTTTATTATAACTCTGTTACTGTAGTTTTCCTCAACTTCTGTATGTGCAGAGGGTTCATAGCTGTATTTGAAAGTACTTTCCCCCAAATTTCCTTAGTGGAACAATTGATATAGATTTCTTAAAAAAAAAAAGACTAAAAATCTTTATTTGTTATTTTATTTTTAAGTTGTAGCATCTGATTTTTCTGGGAAGGGACAGGGAATTGACTTAATAAAGGATATTTTAAGGGCATCTCTGAGCACAAAGTTCTTAAAGTATTGGCAGGAAGGGGAAGTCAGTGATAATCTAAGACTCTGCTTGAGGGCACCTTAAACAAGTTCTCCTGGGTTTGTGGAAACTACTTCTGGCTACTGTGGGGAGAAAGTCTTGGCAGCTTCTGAACCACACTATACAGTTGATTTACAAGGAGAAAAGTCAAGTCTGATTGATTTTCAGCCCCTGAGGTAACTAATAGGTAACACTATTCATCTAGGAAGCTGGACATTTCTACTTTAGAACCTTCCAGATATAGAAAATCTAGATATGGGCAAAGTTGTAAGAGAAAAGAAAAGCAAGAGAAGAAGGACACCAGTGCCATATACAGAGAATAGATAGCCTGTAGAATAAAAAATCGTGAGACCAAAAACATAGTATTTTTCCCCCCACTACTTTTTCCCTCTATAATTAAACTTGCTATGTGACTACTCTTGCAAATAAAATCTCTACCTTGCTAAAAGTAAAATTCATTCAATACTCATTTCTTCAGAATTTCTAGCTCTTTAATTCTCATTGGCAGCAGAATTTGGGGGAAACAGTATAGTACAGTTGGAAGATTATGGGCTCTGGGGTCAGAGAATCTGGATTCAAGTTCTACATTTACTGTTTATTACCTAAATGTCCATAGGCAAATCAGTCTCCTTGAGCCTTATATTCCTCATCTTAGAATTAAAAGGTTGGACTAAATGGGTCTCTAAGATCCCTTCTAGGTCTTAATAGGTAATAATAATGACAGGCCACCTTAGGCAATGGGGGTATATCATATTCTTCCCCAAATCTTGTGGTACAGTCTCACACAAATGTATTTTGACTTTATGAGGGAGAGTAGTCAAGGAGACCAATTGTAGTAAATACATTGGACACCTGTGTAGTAAATGAGTGACCCACAACTCTTGGTACTGGAAGTCTTTTCTTCCTCCTTGGAGCACTCTCCTAGGGAATAATTTTCTGCTGGGCAGTTGCATATTTGGCCCCCAGGATTCATTCCCTTTTTTGAGACCTATAACTAGTACTTATATCTACCAGTAAAGATCTTGTCTCACCCCTTGAATGTCACATACACATCCCATCAGTCTGTCTCCTAACTAAATGCATTGTTTTCTACTGTTCCAGATTCTTTGGTGACATGCTCATTTGCAGATGGAGCTAAAGGAGATAGTT
Organism: Myrmecobius fasciatus; assembly: GCA_023553655.1. Classification (NCBI taxonomy): domain Eukaryota; kingdom Metazoa; phylum Chordata; class Mammalia; order Dasyuromorphia; family Myrmecobiidae; genus Myrmecobius; species Myrmecobius fasciatus. The sequence goes on from JAJPUD010000084.1 coordinate 758,411, forward strand.
CAAAAGTTCCCTTTTCTTGACTAAGAGTAACTTCCTCTCAGAGGTATGGGTTTTCCTCTATTTTTATTTTCAATTTTCAAACTGATTAACTCCAAACTGGAACTCTTTCATCCCTCAATTAATTCCTCAAATAACTTACTGTTTTTATTCATAGCCCAGGGGCCATGCCTGATTTTTTTAGGGATGGGTTGGGAAATTTTAAATAAATATCTCTTTGGGGAAAACACACACACGTATACATACAACATGTTTTTAAGTTTAATTTATATTTTAAACATTTTCTCCATCAATTTCTTAATTTTAGACAATCAACAAAATAATAAATAATGTCCTATCTATAGCATGTTCTGATTTCCAAGTAAATACTCACACTGTACATTTAACAATGGGCTTTCAAAAGCTGGCTGGAGCTGGCACAGCAAACTTCTGGATTCTTTTAAGCTATCACTGGGTATACACTATATGGTGCCCTTTATCTAGTAACCTAGCCTTGTAACTCAAATATATTAAAATGCTCATTATTATACTGTGATGAAATTACAGGAAAATTTCTCAATTTTCAAATGGAATGTGATTATACTTGGAGCCTATTGATTGGCTAGTTCTCTAAATTCTACATCTGAGGTGTTCGGTCCCTCTGTGAGTACATTAATTAACAGGAATTCCTTTCTTCCCCTGTACCTTTTCCCCCTCATAAAGTAATTTCCAGAGAAAAGGCACTAGCAGCTGGGATATTAGGACAGACATTCCCTTAGGATGAATTTTAAAGCAAGCTGGGATTCAAATGGGAAGAGGCAAGATTTTGTTTCTGGCATGGGGAATATCCTTTGCAAAAACATAGATATTGTAGATAGAATGTTATGTGGGAGGAACAGCAAAGGAACCACTTTGGCAAAATTTAGAATGGTTGGAATCAGTAAAGGGCTTTAAAAGCAAAACAGAATAGTTTATATTTTATCCTAGAAGCAAGTTTCTTATCCCTGGCAGTTTCTTGAACAGTGAAGCAACATGAGCAGATCTGTACTTCAGAAATACAAATTTGGAAACAGATCATTGATGGGAGAAATTTGAAGCAAGGAGGCCAATTATGCTATTACAATAATTTAGGCAAGAGATAAGACATAAACTAGGGTGATGGCTATGTGAATGAATAGAAGGAAATGGATGCGAGATATATTGTGGAAACAGGATGACAAGACTTGGCAACTGCTTGGTTGGACGTAAAGAGCATAGAGAGACAGCTAGGTGGCTCAGTTCCTAGAGTCAGGAATAGCAGATAAGTCTGGAGTCAGGAACACCTATCATGGCTAGTTCAAATCTAGCCTCACACACTTACTAGTTGTGGGATTCCAGACAAATAATTTAACTTTGTTTGCTTTAGAGTCCTCATCTGTAAAATGAGCAGGAAAAAGAAATGGGAAACCATTCTAGTATCTTTGCTAAAAAAAAAAAAAAATGAATCACAAAGAGTCAGACATGACTGAAATAATTAAACAACTACAACTGGGGTTATGGGGTACTTAGAGCAGCAGACTTGAAGTCGGGGACACTTATCTGTCTGAGTTCAAATATTTGTTTGACCCTGGATGAGTCATTTAACCCTGCTTGCCTCAGTTTCTTTATCTGTAAAATGAGCTGAATAAAGAACAGAGTTCAGGAGAGAGACTGCTTGGGTAGCATTTGTATAGAAGTGATTGCCTGAGATAGGCTGGGGAAGACAAAAGCCTTGTAGGGAAGCCTGAGGTATATCCTCCTGCAAGGGTATGGAATAGACCTATATTTGGAGATACTTGCTGTGTGCTAAGCATTGTGTTAAATGCTGGGAATACAAAGGGAAAACAGATAATCCTTGCTCTCAAAGAGCTAACATTCTAATGTGAAAACAACACATATAGGAGAATATATATATATATATATATATGTATATATATATATACATATATATATAACTGTTGGACAAATGGAAGGAGGTTGAGATAATCAAAAAGCATATATTAAACCCTAACTATATGCCAGATTCTGTGCTAAGGACTGATAATACAAATACAAGCAGGAAGGTAATTATCATGCTCAAGGAATTGCATTCTGATGAGGGAAGGAAACACGTAAAATTTTTATGTTGAAGTTGAAAAGTTGGGGACTGTGTATGGGATGGAAGGTGGAGGTGGGAGAAAGAACATTCAGAAGAATCAGATGGGCATCGTGGAGAGGAAAGAAGACATGATTGGTCTGGGATTCATCACTAAAAAGGAGGTTCTGAGAGGGACAAAGCAAAAATAACTGAATATTATGCAATGAAATAATGCTAGCACCATTACATGGCGAATGATTCTAGTGGTTAAAATTTTCCACAGGGGAAGGGAGGATATTTCAAGGGTAAGTAAGACTTTGTTTTTTTTTTTTCCTCCCCTCCAGGTAGATCACACAGATAGGTTTGCCACTGTTAGAATCAGCTTAGTTGCCCCCAGTATAGTTCTACAAATGCTTGAATGAATAGATGAGAAACAATTATTTCATTCCTTTCTAACATATGCTGAACTATGGATCAGTTTTTTTTTAATAATACAGTTGAATGGAAACTTTATTTAGCTTCTGAAAAGCTTAGATTAATTTTTTTTTTCATGTCAGATCTCCAGCTGGGATAGAAAAATCCATGTGCCAAAATATCACCACAACAGCTGTTCTTTGGTATTTCCAGTTGGGACTAAAAGGGTGACTGTCTGACATTTTACTATTATTATTTATTTTATGGAATAATCTCAAAAACAAAAACAAAAAAAAAATGCTTTATGAGTCAGAAAGTAGCTTGATGGCAATGTCTTAAATAGGAAAGGGCTAGATTTTTTTTTTTTTTTTTGTTATTTGGAATAAAGAAAACTTCCTAAGCATTTTTTTTAAAGTCAGGGGAATTAATATATATATATATATATATATACATATATATATATATATAAAACAACACTTAGTCTCTCTCAAAAATGTAGAAGGAAAGGTTGAGGATTATGTAAACTTTAACAGAGTAGGTCATTAACTTGTTAATAGGAAGATTGATTGAGGAAGGTTGAGGAGTGAGAAGGTCAAAGGAGAGGAATTTGAGGAAGTATTTTCCAATAGAATTGAGGGATTAATTAGAGAGTTGGAAGATATCTAGAGAAAAGGGATTTGAGGCAGGAGGAAAAAGCTGAAACTTTTGAAAGAAAAAAAGAGATGGAAGTTTAATGACAACTTTTCATAGACTGGTTAACCCTGTAATTCTGATACTAATGCTATAGATTGAGAAAATAATTCTTGTGATGGCATTTAGTAGAACAGGGATTGTGAGTAGAGAGTCTATCATTTTGTGTAGGCAGCTTTCTTTTTTATCCATCTGTGAAGTTTAATAGAAGCAAGAATCCCTTCACTTAAGTCAGATGGAGAATCTTTTACAAATCCTCTAATAAAGGGAAAAAAAAAGTAGTATGGGGAGAAATTCTATTCTAATTCAGTGGATAATAAATCAGAATAACATGAAAGTCAAGAGTTGAACATTGAGATTTGGGGAGCTTATATTACATATGAATTGATTTATCTTCTTGGAATTTTCTTAGTGATGTACTAAAATGAGCTATGCACAGAATTCTCATATATTTAAGTTTTAAAGTTGACTCTTAAGTGGCCTTCTCTTCATTTTTAATAATGGTGAATCTTTGGGCATGAACCAGCTGTATGTAAATGATAGGATCAATTGTTTTGATAATTAATTTATTCAAACAGGCTATTTGTTAGAATTTAAACATAACATACAAATTAATTTGAGTTGATTTAAAATTTTCATATCATGTAGTTTTTCTCTGATGACTCCAGTTGCAAAGTTGTTTGACAGTTTATTTTTCTAAACTGAAGTGAGATTGAACCTTTAGCTAAAGCTGTTAGAGGTCACAAAGATATTGGGTTATATTGTGTAGTGTTGTTTTTAACCACTTCTAAAGATCAACAATGCATCTATACATGCACAGATGAAAGAGCTAATTTCTAAGATAAATGAAAGTCTTCTTTACAAAAATAAAGAGTCCATCATTCTTCCCGGGGCTAAAAACAAATACTTATAAGTATGATTTTCCAAATCAATTTCATATTTCATTGTAATGTTCCTAGTACTGATGTGATATGTGGAGGGATTTTTGTATTAGTTGTTGAACACCCCAACTGCTGCATCTTGTACAAAGTCAGGCTGACATACTGAGCATTCTGGGATGGGTGCCAACAGCAAATTGTAGTAATCCAACCTTGTTGTTATAAAGGCATGAATCAAAGGCTCAGCATCTTGCTGAGACAGCAATCGTCTTAACCTTGTTATACTCCTGAGATGGTAATATGAGGTCTTATCAATATGGTTGATATGGCTCTCCATGGCCAGCTGAGGGTCAAAAACGACTGAAATTTATCAGGAGGAATATGACTTTGTGGAATGTCCAGCTGTAGAATTGTGACTACCTATTAAATCTTCACTGAAGTAAGACATATATGACCCAGGGGGGATAAGACAGGGGGAAGGAGGGTGGAACCAAAACTAAAATAAAAACTGCTTAAATGATATGAAAGTGTGATATCTTCATTTTCATCTATGGACATCAATTTTTGAAATTACTTCTTAGCTATCCTTTTATATATAGAAAGGAGCTAACTCCTTGCTACATATAATGAAAAACTTTCTGGGTAGTTTTGTTTAGTTGTAAACTTTTTTCAAGAGAGTGATTTTTTGAGGTCCATCTTTGAAGAGATATATATATATATATAATGTATGCATACATGCATATGTATATATATATTTGTAGTTTAGAGGTAGACTATTCTTTCAAACGATTTGCATTTTTGTTTTGTTTTAAATCATTCTTGGCATTTATAGGGTTACAGGAAATGTTAAATTTAACTGTATCACCCAAGAAACTCATAGCACTGAAGTTAATTTATAGCTCAATACCAACTGTGATTTTTTGCTATGTATATATTATTTTGTATTTATGGGACTTCTTCCTTGCAAAGAGCTATAGAAACTTTAGGTTTAATGTCCTTTAAACTGGTTCCAAAACTTACAGCTTTCTTCAATAATGTCTGTTAGGATCCAATCCAACAACACGATTGTGTCTTCTAGAAACCTTTCTTTTATTAATTCCATGCCTTTAACTCAGTGTCTTCCTCAATACTTAGATTTTCAATTTAATCTGTTTTGCCCTTAATATTGACCTTGAACTTGTTTTCATATTGTTTGTTAGATGTGTATTTGATCTCACAGTTAGAGTTAGAGTGCTCCAAAGACAATAAAGCCTTGATAGTAGATTGATACAATAGAAAAAAAAATGTGCTGAATTTGGATTTGAAGTACCTGGACTCAGAACTTGATTAATTTTTATGACCTGGAGCAAGTTACTTAATCTCTTTGTAAAAAAGGAAAGTTAGATTTGATTATTTCTAAGATCTCTGAACTGTAAATCTACCACCTCTTTCTTTGGTAAATCTCCTATTCCACAGCCTCTACTTTTTTCTTTTTTTTTTTTTTTTTTGAAAAACCAAACTTCTGCAAAAATGAAAACTCTAAAGTAAATGTTTGTCTCTTTAATCCAAAGAATATTCTAATTTTTAAAATATTCTCCCAAATAAAATGTTTTATAAATTCTAAAATTAAGGTGTCCTTATAGTTAAATTCCTCATAATTTAGGAAATACAAAATGTCCAGTCTTCCCTTATTCATTGTCAATCAGGCTACCAGTAAAAATGATAAAAACTAGAATAGAGCATAAGAATGCCAGCAGCTTTCCAGAGTTTTGTCATTGTTAACATAATGGACCAAGATTATTAATGGCGTCCTGTTACTTCTTTTGTCATTTCTCTTGAGTGAATATGAAAACACACATGGCACAATTTAAAATGATCTTCTCATTATGCTCTGAGAGAAGAAAATTATTATATCTTGGAATTCATTTTCGATTTTAGTGGTAATAACTTAAAAGTTAAAATATGGAAACAAAAATTCCTTTTAAAAATCTTGCTCAATACTTTATTTTCTCTAATTATATGTAAAACAATTTTAACATTTTTTTTCAAATTTTGAATTCATATTCTATTACCCTCCTCTCCCCCTTTGAAAAAGCAAGAGATTTGACATAGGTTATACATACAAAACACATTTCTATATGTCATTTTGTGAAAGAAAATACAGGAAAAAAGCTAAGAAAAATAAAGAAAAAGTATCTTCACTCTAAATACAGGATCTACAAGTTCTTTCTCTGGAGATGATTAGCATATTTCATCATAAGATCTATGGAATTGTCTTGGGTTGTATTGCTGAGCATAGCCCAGTTGTTCTCAGTAGATCATCATACAATATTGCAGTTACTGTGTATAATGTTCTCTCAATTCTGCTTATTTCACTTTGCCTCAGTTCTGTTTTCCCCTTCCCTTCCTTTTCTGTACAGTAAGAAATTTCTATACCTGAGTTTGTACCTTATTCACTCTTTGAGCCAATTTAGATGAGAATAAATTTAATGTGCTCCTCCCCTCATTTCCTCAATTTCCTGTCCACTATAAAATCTCTTTCAGGCCTCTTTTATGTCAGATAATTTGTCCCATTCTTCCTCTCCCTTTTCCCTTCTCCCAGTACATTCTTCTTTCTCATCCCTTAATTTTTTTAAAGAAGATAATACCATCATATTCAATTAAAATTTCTACTTTCTATCTATGTATACTTCTTCTAATTGCTCTAATATAAGAAAATTTTGAGAAGTTATACACATCATTTTCCTATGTAAGAATAAAACATTTTACCTTATCTAATCCTGTGTAATTTCTCTTTTCTATTGTCCTTTTTAGGTTTCTCTTGAGTCTTGTATTTCAAAGTCAAATTTTTTATTCAGCTCTGGTCTTTTTATACAGAATAATTGAAAGACCCATACAAGGATCACTTTCAGTTTTGCTGGATAGGTAATTCTTGCTTATAATACTAATTTTTATGCCCCCAGCCCTCTCACCCCAGGATATGATACTGCAAACTTTCTGATCCTTTAGTGTAGAAACTGCTAAATCTTGTGTCATTCTGACTATGGTGCCATGATATTTGGATTCTTTCTTTTTTATTTTCTCCTTGACTTAGGAGGTCTTGAATTTGGCTATAACAATTCTGGGAGTTTTCATTTTGGGATCTCTTTCAGAAGGTGATTGCTAGGTTCTTTGAATTTCTATTTTGCCCTCTGATTCTAGAATATCAGGGTAGGTTTCCTTTATAATTTCTTGACAATGTCTAGACTCTCTTTTAAATCATGATTTTGGGGTAGTTCAATAATTCTTAAATTATAGCTCCTGGATGTATTTCCCAATGAACTATTTAATATATTCTTGTATTTCTTTATTCTTTTGATTTTGTTTGACTTTTACTTGATATCTCATAAAGTCATTATCTTCCACTTACCCAATTCTAACTTTTAGCAAATTATTTTCTTCAGTGAGCTTTTATACTTTCTCTTCCAATATTTGGCTACTTCTGCTTTTTAAAATGTTCATCTTTTCAGTGAATTTTTGTGCCTCTTTTTCCATTTGGCCAATTCTGCTTATCAAGCCATTCTTTACTTCATTGGACTTTTTGAGCCTTTTTACTATTTGCTCTACTTTTTAGTATTCTTTTGGGCCTCCTTTACCAAGTTGTTGACTCTTTTTTATGATTTTCTTGCATTACTTACATTTCTTCTCTCAATTTTTGCTTTATCTATCTTAGTTGATATTTACAGTCCTTATTGAGTTCTTTTATGGCCTGAGACCAATTCATATTTTTTGATGATGCTTTTAATGCAAGGATTTTGACTTTGTTGTCTTTTTCCTTAGTGTATGTTTTAGTGTTCCTTGTCTTTCTATGCTCAGAATTTTTTCTTGTTTGTTCATGTTCTAGCCTAGGTTGTGACTTTTAACTCTGTGCTAAAGTTAGGCTCTGTTTCCCAAGTGAACAAGACACTGTCTCAAATTTCAGATTTTTTTTTTTGTGTGTAGTTGTTTTTTGAAAAAATTCAGCAGACCTGTAAGTTTTTGGCTCTTCCAAGGAGATATGATTAGGGAGAGGTGTGTTTACTAGTTTCCTATATTGTGTGCATTGGTTTGTGAGTGATTATAAGCACTGTTTTCAAGTCAGGAACTGTGACCTGGGTCTCTGCTCCACTGAAGCTTCAAAATCTGCTGTGCTTTGTGTTTTTACTCCAATTGCAAATAAGACCGACTGCAACCAGATCCAAATTTAGGCAATGCAATAGATTCCTGACCCTGGTGCCAGCAGATCTACCCTGTAAATCCCCTTCTGACCCATTGTCTGATCCCCTTACCATCCATCAGTGGACTGAAAGATCTGGAAATCATCACAACTGCCACTAATTCAGTCATCCCAAGAATTGCTCATGATTTGTTGGGGTCTGGTCGGCATTGATGTGACCTTAGCTAGACTTAACTAGACTCTGGAAAGTGAGAAAGTGAGAAAGGATACAAACCTTTCCTACTGAACTTCTAAATTGTCTTGGATTGTAAAATTGTTTCATTCTGTCTTTTTGTGGGTTCTGCCTCCCTAGAATTTGTTTAGTCATTATTTAATGATACTTAGAGGGATTTGGAAGAGAGCTCAAGTGAAGCTTTTACTCTGTCATCTTGGCTCTGCTTCAACAATATTCTTTAAAAAAGAAACAAGATCATCTTAGATATATGACCGCTTTGTATGTGAATTGAGTCAGAAAATTGTGAAGACTGACATGCAGTTGAAAGGTATTTGATTTATATTAACATATGTCTTAATGAGTCATGGAATTAGCTTTCAAAAACATTCCATTTGTCCTCATAAATTTTAAAAGTAGCATTAGATAGCAATCTTACAGATTTCATTGTTGATTTTTAAAATGTACAGAATATGTCTTTGACTTTGGCTATAAATTCTACTTAATCTTTCTATGTTATTCTGGAATATCATCATTTAGATTGTTAGAACCATGGAATGTCAGGAATGGAAGTGAACTGAGAGATCTAGTGCCCTCATTTTACAAATGAATAAACTAACCTCAACAGAGGTTAAAGTGACACAGTCAATATCAGAAAGCTAATTTCTTACTCTTCTGTCTATCTCTTTATAGGTAAAAATCCTAAGTAAAGATTTGCTAGTAAATTTTCAGCAACATTTTTAAGCAGCATCAAGTAAATTACTGACTTGGCCTAGGTGACATTTAGACCTTTGAAATGGTTGATTATGATTCAACCAGTTATTTTTTTCTCACCAAATCCTTTTGCAATATTATTGTATTATATTATGACTTCTACTGAGTAACTACAAAGTTGTCACTTTTGCAAATTTTATTATTTTTTTCCCCTTCTCTCAGACTTTCTTCTCTCTTTTTTGGGAGTGCATTTTCTGTTTATCTCTTTATCTCTTTCCTAAATTCGAATCTTTGATTCAAAAAATTGTAACTGAGAGATGGCTTAGAATATTAATATCTTTATATATCTTTTAATTGAATGGGGGAATAAAAATTATTAAGAATTAATGTCGGGGCAGCTAGGTGGCACAGTGGATAGAGCACCAGCCCTGAAGTCAGGAGGACCTCAGTTCAAATCTGGTCTCTGACACTTAACATTCCCTAGCTGTGTGACCCTGGGCAAGTCACTTAACCTCAATTGCCTCAGCAAAAAGCAAAAAAAAAAAATAATAATGTCTTACCTTGTGCTCAGTATGGGGATATAAAAAAATGGAGGCACTCTTCTCTCAATAAATCCACATTCCTCCTCATTTCTCACTCTGGAACTTTTTTGACTTTTCCATGATGTAGCCCATTTTTCTGAAAACCTCATAATTCTGCAAGTTACCATCAGCCATGGTTCCATCTTATCAGTATTTTCTGTATCTCTTATTGGAGAGTAGAACCACGAACTCTAAAATTCCTATTTAAGAAGGGAAGCTCAACTCAAATATTTCATTTCTCACTTGACTGCACTCTGGGATTTCTCTAATTTTCCTCTATGCCTTTCTGGGAGTACCTCTCTTGCTTTTTTTAGCTTACTTTTTGTGCTCCCCCCCCCATTAGGTTCTATCCTCTTTGGGATCTGAGACTATCCTTTTTTTCATCCTTGTTTCCATGGTATTCAGTCTAGTTCCTGGCACATAGTACATAAGTAGTGTTTACTGAATATTGACTATTAACCTTCTAACAGAAAAGAGTCATATAAACAGAAAAATCCAAAGGTTACATGCTAAATCATGATGGTCCTTATGGTTTAGCAGCAAGGCAGATGGCAAGGGAAACATTCTTGTCAGGTCTAAATTCCTTCATCTAGGAATTAAAGATTATGTGAATGCCCAAGGAATCTAGACTACTTTTCTATGTCTACAAAAATTGAACTTTTATATTTTAGTGTTTTTAAATTAGATTATTATTGTTCTTAAGATAAAATTGGGCCCATGTTAGGGCTCTTGAACTTAAGAAAAACACACAGATCTTGATGATAATTGAAGCCACAGGAGTATTACCTCTGTAAATCTGCTTTGGAAACCTTTCTTTGAAGATTTAGCATCTCTACTATAGGAAATGACACTTGAGATTCCAGGTAGTTTTTCAATTTTCAAAATCAATTCTGGACTCTGAATAGATATTCCCTTGGAAGGTAAACAAAGCTTTTGTATTGTGGAGTTTCAAGGTGAGAAATAACATTGGAGAATTTCTTATGATGTTATTTCCTGTTATACTTATTGTTCTCTTTTTGTTAGTCTCACTTGGTCCTTATTCCAATAACTTAAGTATATAGTGAGGCTTCCTGACTCTTCCACTTTGGGCAGTTGGATTTTCTATTAAAATCAACTTAACTTAAACTTAAGGTTTTTTCTGCCCAACAACAAGCACCATCAGTACCACAATTAACAGGTAATAGTCATTTGACTTGAAAACAAAAATGAGCTTTTGTTAGAAAAGAAAGTTGCCATGTCTCTCCAGAGGCATGATGTTTATTCCCACTTTCTCACTCTCAACCCTGTAAAATAGAATAGAATAGAATAGAAAACTACCACTACCAATTAATGGTGTAAGTAGAGGAAATACTAGTAAGTGAAGCTGTTACCTTAGGGAAGATAAGAGTTTTTCTCTCAGATATAGTGCTTTATACTGAAAGTCTGTATAGCATAGTCAGATGGTCACAGTTCTTAGGCTTAGCTATTATCCCATTCAATATTCTTCCTCACTGGTCCAACAGCTGATGTCCTGGCTCTGAGCCTTTGCCACATTTGGGATAAATACTGTTTTTTTCTAAATCCCTGACATATTATCATTGTTGGCCTGCCTGTCTTTGCCCATAATCCCTATTCCCCTTCAATTACCACTTTTACCTTTAGCCAATGGCATGGGATAATGGGTTCTATCAACCCATCTGCTCTACTTACACTCAAATATAAGTGGCTGCTTTTATAGATGAAATTGTTTTAAGAATGTTAGATGACATAGGTTAAAGCCTCATAACCACTAATCAGGGAGAACAGACACTATTACAGTTAGGTCCTGTTTAGTACAAATAATGAATCTTGTGAAGTGGTCTCAGTATTCAAATTTGTACTGCATATTTCTGGGCTGGAACCAATACCCATATTTAATGTAATTATAACCTTAAATAGTATACATTTGAATAAATGCAACTGACTCATAGGATTCATTATTCATATGCACTGGGACCAAGTTGTTCTCTCTTCAAATGGTAAAATAACAATAGCCTTGGACTTGGAATTAGAGAACCTGCCTTTAAATTCTGGTCTATTGCTTATTCCTTTGAGGGACTCACTTTCCTTCTCTAGGACTCACTTTTTAAATTTGTTAAATAACAGTATTAAATTAGGTGACATCTCTGTTGATTTCTGACTTTTATCCTAAATTTTGATGAATTTAGATTTATGAGAGTTCTTTGTAATCTCTCTTAAGCACTTATGTTTTACATTCATATTCTATTTCATTTACTTGTAAATGTAGTTTATCTTCTCTATTAAATTGTAAGCTTCTTGTGATCTGGGACAGTATCTTGCTCATTGTCATTTCTATCAAAATGTCAAGCACAGTAGTTAGTACAAACTTGGTAGTTAACAAATATTTATTACACAAATTTTTATTGAAATGAAATTAAAATTTTACATTATAGACAATTTTTAATATGACAATATACATTTTTCCTTCTGAATGTTGTTTTAATAAAAATTCTGATTTAATAAAGACTTTAAAATATCTATTGTCATTTATAATGGGAAAATTATCCAGGTGGTAAAGCTAACTGTTTCAACTGTTCCTCTCTTTGCTAAGGAAACAAAACTTTCTCTCTCTCTCTCTCTCTCTCTCTCTCTCTCTCTCTCTCTCTCTCCCCCCATATTTGTGCATGTGTGTGTGTATGTGTGTGTGTATGTGCCTCTGTCTGTTCCTTTCTCTTTGTCTTTTTCTGTCTCTCTGACTCTCTTTTTCTCTCTGTCTCTGTCTCTGTCTGTCTGTCTCTTTTTCTCTCCTCTCTCTCTCTCCTCTTTCTCTCTCTCTCCTCTCTCTGTATTCTCTCTCCTCTCTCTCTTTCTCTGCCTCTTTCCTCTCTCTTTGTCTCTCTCTCCTCTCTTAATGTCTCTCTCTTCTCTCCCTCTGTCTCTCTCTGCCTCTATAGTTTTTTTTTTACCAGCTCAGCTGATATAATCATAGAAAGTAAAGAGTAAATGACAGAGAGGATGAGGCATTAATGTGTTCAACAAAGTGAAAAGACATTATCTATTTATGAAGTGTGAAGAAATTTTCTTGATGGAATTGAAGGGGCAGCTTGTCATTGCTTTTTAAAGTATTGTCCACAATTCTAGTGACCCTTAAAAAAGCAAGTTGATAGTTATGAGAGGAACAGTAAAGAGTAGGAATCAGTTTTATGCAATGTGTTCCTTGCAACTCTACCAAAATAGGGGAATAAATTTCTTTCTCCTTTTCTTCCTCAGCATTGTCCATATATTTTTACAGAATTTTTATTTGCTGGGAAAGAGACGTTGCCATTCAGTAGGGAGCAGGAAGCATGAGAGAGACAGTAATTCAGTAAATGTGGCCCCAAGGAATTGAGGCTTGACAGTAGAGAAGAGAGTCTACATGCTTGGGATTCAAGCTGTAGAGAGAATCAGACATTGGAAGGCAAGCTAAAATGCTATATCCAGAGGGAAAGAGTAAAAGCGTACTACAAGAACAGTCAGCATTTCAGGACTCTATGATATTCAAGGTGTGATTTGCTTTGATTACATGTACTCCCTATGTGTATGACTCACTGAGCAGTCTAGATTTGGGCCTATTTTTCTAATATTACTTTGTTGCAGGAGATGAGGCAGGAATAGGACTGAAGGGAGGTTGAGTAATGTTGCATTGATATAGTTCTTACTAGGCTGACTTAGTCCCCATTTTTGCTTTGAGGTAATTGTGACTACTCTCTGACTATTTATTAAAGGTAGACATATTGGTAGGGGCTGATCAGTCATAATTTTAGAAGTACAGACTTTTAGGTTAATCTTTCAGAGTGGTAACCCTATTAAGAATTTAACTTGTATAACAGTGAGTATCAAGTTGAGGAGGCAGAAAATGTGCTTTTCAGTGATTTTTAATATATTCTTTCTCTTATTTATATGGTCATTATTACTTGGGCACTTTCTTTTCATCATTTTATTGAAACATCAAATGATGTGTTATATTTTATGTCAGAAACAAGGACAATTGAGAAATCAACAAGTTATTAATTTGTCTTCTTAAATATAGACTTAGTTTTGAAAATTTTGGTTGTTGGTCCAACTAGAATACAAAATCAGTTCCAAGAATTGACAAAAGAAACCAAAGTAAAACAAACAAAAAACTTTCTAGGAGGATTCAGAAGCATAAAAAATTGAATGGTCTTAGCTGAGGAGGGTAATTTGCTGGAACAAGGCCAATGACTGGGCAGGGAAAGAAATTCTGTATTGCAGCTATTTAATTGAACATAACAAGTGGCCACAGTATTATAGTTTTGAATGGTAACATTTTTTGTAAAAAAAAAAAAAAATCAGTACAAACATTGACCGTTTAAAAAAAAATTACATTTTCATCCACCCCCACTGAGAATCAATGAAAACATGTGTATTGATCAACTATAATGGCTGAGCTTGATTGTTCTGTGTTGCATTTCTCTAGTAATAGTATTTTCAAAGAAAAAAGAAAACTAGCATTCCATTCCATCAACCTCAGGAATGAAACAGACCAAAAAAAAAAGTCAACTGTGAGAATTTTGCTTATCACTCTCTTGAAGTTTCTAAGTTTAGTTGTCATGTTACTAGTGTTATATTTTGCAGGTACATAGTTGTTCTTATGTTATCTCTACAATAAGAATGTAAACTCCTTGAAGGTAACAAAGTATTTTTTTGCTTTCCTTTATATATTCTCAGCATTTACCATAGATCCTAGGCAAAATGTTTATTAAGGGAGGGCATACTGGTAGGGGCTGATCAGGCATAATTTCAGAAGTACAGACTCTCAGGTTACACTAAAACCTTTCAGAGTATCTAGAGTAGTAACCCTATTAAGGATTCAACCTGTATAACAATGAGTATCAAGTTAAGGAGAGAGCTCAGAAGGGGTGCAATGGTATTAAGTATTTTTAAACGTATTCTTTGTCTGTCCCTCTTATTTGGATGGTCATTATTACTTGGGCACTTTCCTTTCATCCTTTTATTGAAATATAAAATGATATATTACTTTTTGTGTTGGAAACAAGGACAATTGAGAAATCAAGTTATTACCCTAATTGTTTTCTTAAATATAGACTTAGAGTTTTGAAAATTGTAGTTTTTGGTCCACCTAGAATACAAAACCAATTTCAAGAATTGGCAAAGAGAACAAAATAAAACAAAGCAATCAAAAAAAAAAAACCCTTCTAGAAGGATTCAGAAGAATAAAAAATTGAAGGAGTAATTTATTGGAACAAGATAAGTGGCTGGGCAGGGGAAAAAATCTGCATTGCAGACATTTACATTGAACAAAACTAGTAGCCATAGTATTATAGTTTTGAATAATAACTTTTTTAAGGGAAATTTACCACAGTGACTAGCATTTAGCACAACCTTGTTTAATGTTTGTTTAGTTGTTTTATGGATTATCAGATTATCAGAAGTATAGGAATGTGAGTTTTGACTTCAGCATGTGCTAAATGCCAGGTCTGAAGTCAGGAAAACTCATCTTCCTGATTTCAAATCTGACCTCAGACAAATACTAGCTCTGTGATCCTGGGCAAATGCTGTTTGCCTCAATTTCCTCATCAATAAAATGACTTTTGGAGAAGGAAATTGCAAACCACTTTAGTATTTTTGCCAAGAAAACTCCAAAATGGGGTCATAGACAGTTAGATTTGACTGAAACAGCTGAACATGTTATAGAAAGAGGACTGGATTTGGAATCCTGTAGAATTGGGTTAATTTCCTAGCTTTTCTATTTAATTATACTACTTTATCTGCTTCAGTCTCAGATTTCTCATCCATTATATGAAGTGATTGGTCAAGATCAGGATTTTGCTTGACTCAGCTTGTATTGGCTTCAAAGAGTCAATTGTTAAATATTTACTATGAACATTTACACCTCAGGAATCAGCAAATTCTACCCATAAGTCTTGTAGAGAATCCATGGCTCTCATATAATTCTACTCTCTAGGTCTTGGAGCTCAGTCATAATTCAACCAGGCCTCATGTTGAAAAGTCTAGGCTGGATGGAGACAGAAGAGACATTAATATATTTATTTTCTTTTTTCTTACTTCTATATCTTGTACTATAAAAGGAAATGTTCTCCGGGCAGCTAGATGGTGCAGTGGATAGAGCACCAGCCCTGAAGTCAGGAGGACCTGAGTTCAAATATGGTCTCTGACACTTAACATTCCCTAGCTGTGTGACCCTGGGCAAGTCACTTAGCCTCAATTGCCTCAAGCAAAAAAAAAAAAAAAAAAAAAAAAGGAGGGGATGTTCTCAATCTCTGAGTTTAACCAGAAATGATCAAGTAATTCTGATTGTTTTACTTTTTTGCTAATGTATTAATGATCTATTAAAGTAATTAAAACAGTAGAGTTAATGGGTCTGAAAATTACTCTGGAGGTAAAGTGTTTAATACACAGTACATTTTAAAAGGGTTTTAAATTTGGTTTTCCCATCCCATACCACAAATTCAGTGATGGAGGGGGATTTATTGGTCACTTAGTCCAACTCCCTCAGAGTTGCCTAATGTGAATCTTGTAGTCATCTAGCGCCCTGCAATACTTGCTTATTATGCTTATTAGAAAATTTCACCCTCTCTATGTGGTCTATTCTAATCCCAGCTAACTAACTAAGCAAACTGATGAGATAAAATTTCTAGAAATCCCTTCACAAAGTATTGTTTTTAATTCAAGGGAAAGTTTAATGATTGTATGTTTCAAAAATGGCCACACCTCATAGGACTTTGATTACACAATATAAATGAGTTGTTTAGAATTCATGAGATGAAAGTGGAACCATATTGAGAGACTTATTCTATTTCTAAAATTATAGAAAGATGGTGTTCTCTTTAAAAAGGTCTGTAAAATATGTTATTTTTTTTTTATTAATACCAAAATGCTATCTAGGTTGGGCCATTGAATCATTGTTTACAGTTACTCAAATTGTAATTGAATTGAATAACTGAAAATTACATTACTGACACTACTTCCTGGCAACCTTCTCTCTTGGGATGTGTCATTTATTCATATCAATTAAATGCGCCCCTATGCCACTGCTTTGCAAATCAGTTTTACCAGAAATGATCAAGTAATTCTGATTGTTTTAGTTTTTTGCTAATGTATTAACAGTCTGTTAAAGTAATTAAAATAGTAAATAGGCCTGAAAAATTACTCTGGGAGTAAAATGTTTAATACATGGTACATTTTAAAAATGTTTTGGATATAATTTTCCCATATCATATCAGAGTTATAATTCAGGGCAGGAGGGGGAGTTATTGGCCAGAGAGAAGCAAATTGTCTAAGGGAATATAGACAGCAAGGAGCACAACTCACACTTGAATTATGGGCTTTTGCCTCTAAATCCATTGCTTTTTCTATGGTTCCATTCCTCCTCTTCACCTGCTCCAGTATGGAAATATAACAAGTAAACTAGGTTGAATGAAAATTCCATAAGCTCCAAAGCTTATATCACTCATATTTTAATGAGCATTTACCATCTGGGTTCATTATTCTCTTTTTCTGCTCCTCATTTTGGGGCAGAAGTGATCTTGTATTCTTGCCTTTGGAGGTCAATCTGGCATGTAATATGTACCAAAACAACAAAACTGAAAAGATTGAGCCTGAGATAGATTGTAAATCTATTACTTGAGGGCCAGTCTAACTAAATTTAAAGAGCCTCAGTACCATATTGACTGGACATTCATCCACAGCAAATCTTAAAGAGAATCAGGGGTCTAGATAAGAAAAGTAATTTCCAAATTTGGCAGCAATGGGTTCAAATCTGGTAGAACATGGTCCCATGGGATGGGAGAAGACAATTGATTATTAACTTACAGAAAGCAAGGATTAATAATAATAATGGTATATCACTTGACTGATTACTTCATTCCTATAGGTCTTTGGTAATGGCAGGAAAGAATACAGTTGTAGAAATATGAATAAGTTAACCCTATATACTCCTAGTTCTGCCACTGACTATCATAATGTTTTTGGACAAACTAAGCATCTAGATTTTTGTTTCCTCATGTCAAAATCAAAGGAGCAAACTAGATCAGTGGTCTCCAAACCATATATACTGTGCATCTTTATCAGTTAAAAATGCTTTGGATATATCCTAATATATTATATATATATTGACATATTTATAATATATTTTCATTTATATAATAATATTACATGATTATTATAATTATTTTAATATATATTACTGTATTCTCTATATATGTACTTTGAAGACTTTGAGGAGTGCTTACCATACACAAAAATAATCTAAGAGAGAGAGTGGGGATACTGTGGTATGTATGCAGGATATTTTCCTAATGGTAACTAGTTGGGATCTTGCAAAATTTTCAGAGTAAGGGAAGGATATATGTTGGTGTTATATTGGAGATAAACCCTATGATTGGTTATAACAGACAGGATTCAGTCCATCTTCCCATTCTTTCATTGATTGATCACACATCCTTTGAGATCAGACCATGATTATGTATGGGGCTATACCCTTCACTTTTGAAATCCTTGAACTATATGATAATTCAGGATCCTTTCAACATTAAATTTTAACCTCAAACATATAATTTTATTGTATTATTTTTCTCACATGTAAAAACAATTTTTACTGTATACTTTGAAAATTTTTAAGTTCCATATTTCCTCCTGCCTCCTCACTCATTGAAAAGGCAAGAAATTTGACACAGTTTATACATATACATGTTATATTATAAATCTCAGATACATCTGTGATACTACTCTGATAGAAGAAAGTGAAAATGAATTAAGAAGTTGCTTGATAAGGTGAAAGAAGAGAGTGTAAAAAGCTTAACATAAAAATCAAAACAAATCTTTAGATCTTGGCAACTGATATCAACATTTCCTGGCAAATAAATGGAGAAGAAATGGAAGCAGTGTCAGATTTTATATTCTTGGGCTCAAAGATCACTGCAGATGTTGATTATAGCCATGAAATTAAAAGACACTTGTTATTTGAAATAAAAGCTATAGCAAATCTGGACAGTGTACTAAAAAGCAGAGACATCATCTTGCCAGCAAAAGCCTATATAATCAGAACTACAGAAAAGCCAGGTACTATACAACTGACACTTGAATTGTGGTACTAGGGAAGAATTTTGTGAGTCCCCTGGAGAGTAAGGAGATGAAATCAGTCAATATTTAAAATAAATTAATTCAGATTATGGACTAGATAGTCAAATACTGAAGGTAAAGCTTAAATACTTTGACCCTACATGATGAGAAGACAAAACTCTTTGGAAAAGATCCTGATGTTGGAAAAGATTGATGGCAGAAGGAAAAGGACTGGCATGGGATGAGATGAATAATGTAATTAAAATAATGACATTATTTTTGGATAAATTTGGATAAACTTTGAGAGATAGTGGAGAATAGAAGGGCCTGATATATTATAGTCAATTATATTTAAGAAGAGGTGGACACAACTGAATGGCTGAACAAAAACAATACATGTACATATTAGCAATATTTCAAAAGAAAATACAGACCAAAAAAAAGAAAACTACAAAGTAAAATAAAGAAAGCAATAGTAATAAAAGGATGATTTTATCTGCATCCCGATTCCATCAGTTTTTTTCTCTGGATGTGGATAGTATTTTTCATCATTGTCTGGGATCATTGTATTGCTGAGAATAGTTGTCATTTACAGTTGATCATCATACAACATTGCTGTTACTGTGATACAATGTACTTCTGGATTTGTTCACTTCAATTTGCAACAGTTCTAAGAAGTTTCCCAGGTTTTTGTGAAACTATCCTGCTCAATGTTTCTTATAGCACAATTGTATTCCATCACAATCATAAACTATTCAGCTATTGACAGGCATCCTCTCAATTTCCATTTTTTTGCTATCACAAAAAAGGCACTATGAATATGTTTGTACATAGAGAACCTTTTCTGTTTTTAAACAAATCACTTTGGGATAAAGATCTAGCAGTGGGATTCTTGAGTCAAAAATATGCATAGTTTTATAGTCTTGTGGTTCTCTATTTCTCTCTAGAATGTTTGGAAAAGTTCAAAAATCCAACAAAAATGCATTAGTGTCTCAATTTTTCCATGGCTTTTAACATTTGCCCTTTTGCTGTTCTGTCATATTAACCAATATGATAGGTGTGAGGTGGTACCTAAGAATTGTTTTAATTCATAATTTTCTAGATAATAGTGATTTAGAGTATTTTTACATGACTATAGATTTCATTAATTCTGAAAATTGCCTTTTTATATCCTTTGACCATTTATCATTTGGGGAATGACATGTATTTTTATAAATCTGACTCAATTCTTTATATATTTAAGAAATGAAGCTTTTATCAGAGAAACTTGCTGTAGCAGTTATTTTATTGTTCTTTTTAATCTTGGCTGCATTGTTATTTGGCTATGCAAAACTTTTAAATTAGCCATTTAACAACCTGTACATCTATCTATCTATCTATCTATCTATCTATCTATCTATCTATCTATCCACACACACACACACACACACACACACACATATATATCTCCATAAATTTAAGAGGTAAAATATTCCATGCTGACCTAATTTACCTATATCACTTTTGATATCTAAGTCATGTAGCCATTTTGATCCTATCCCAATTTAGGATATGGGGAAATTAATCTGTATCTAGTTTCTGACAAAATTATTTTCCCAGTTTTTCCATCAATTTTTGTCAAATAGTGAGTTCTTGTCATACCCATACACACACACACATACACATGCATGCATGTGTGTTTCCATATTTAATTGTATCCTTTTTTGGGGGAGAAGGGGAAAATACAGTAAAAAGTGCATAGCACAGAATAAAAGAAAACCAACAAACAAGGAAAGAAAAGCATGGCATCTTTGAAAATAGTATGTAGTATTTATTATGTAGGTTTTCTTGAATTTATTATTTTATGTTAAATCCTTTCAGGTTCTACTATGCACTTCTCAGTATTTTTTCTTATCTCAATTTGTATTAAATGTTGAAATACATTTAAGAACTTACCAAAAAATAAGCAATGATTTATTTTTTTTATGAAAATAGATTTTAGTTTTATTTATTAATTAAATGGGTTTCTTACTTCCAATATCATTAACATTTACTCTGATTATTAAGCTTCCCTATTGGTTTTTAACTGGGGTTATTTAATTTGCTCTTTTTCATTGATTCAGTGATCTGTTCCTTCTCTATTTTATTGAAATAAGAGTTTAAAGGTTGCCCACTATCACCATTACTATTCAATATTGTATTAGAAATGTTAGCTTTGAGAGAAGAAAAACAGATTACAGTAATCAACTAAAAAACTACTAGAAATAATTCACAACTCTATCAAAGTGGAAGGATACAAAATAAATCCACATAAATCATCAGCATTTTTACATATTACCAAAAAAAATACAGTAGCAAGAGATATAAAGAAAAATTCAATTTATACTAAATATAGATAATATAAAATATTTTGAAGTCTACCTGCCAAGGTAAAGTCAGGAACTATATGAGCACAATCACAAGTCACTTTCAACACAAATAAAGTCAGATCTAATTAATTGGAAAAATATCAAGTGCTCATGGGTAGGCCGAGCTAATATAATAAAAATGACAATTCTACCTAAATTGTCTACTTATTTAGTGCTATACCAATCAAACTCCCAAGAAATTATTTTACAGATCTAGAAAAAATAATAACATAGTTCATCTGGAAGAACAAAAGATCAAGAATTTCAAGGCAATTAATGGGAAAAAAATGCCAGTAAAGGTGACCCAGCTGTGCCAGACCTTAAACTATAGTATAAAGCAGTGGTCATCAAAACCAATTGGTATTGGCTAAGAAATTTAGTAGTCAATCAATGGAATAGGTTAGAATCACAGGACAAAATAGGCAATAACTATAGCAAACCACTGTTTGACAAAACCAAAGACCCCAGCTTTTGGGATAAGAACTCACTAATTGAAAAAAATTGCTGGGCAAATTGGAAATTAGCATAGCAGAAACTAGACATTAACCCTCACCTAACACTGTAAATCAAGATAAGATCAAAATGGATTCATGATTTAGACATAAAGAGTGATATTATAGGCAAAGTGGAAGAACAAAGGATAGTTTATCTCTCACATCTGTAAAGAAGGAAGGAATTTGTGGCCAAAGAAGAAAAGAAGTACATTGCTGAATACAAAATAGATAATTTTGATTATATTTAGTTAAAAAGTTTTTGTAGAAATAAAACCAATGCAGCCAAGAATATAAAGGAAGCAATAAACTGGGAAAATTTACTCAAATTTATAAGAATTCAAGCCATCCTTCAATTGATAAATTGTCAAAGGATATTAACAGACAATTTTCAGATGAAGAAATTAAAACCATTTCTAATCATATGAAAAGATGCTCTAAATCATTATTGATCAGAGAAATGCAAATTAAGACAACTCTGAGGTACCACTACACACCTCTCAGATTGGCTAAGATTACAGGAAAAGAAAATGATGAATGTTGGAGGGGATGTTGGAAAACTGAGGCACTAATACATTGTTGGTGAAATTGTGAATGGATCCAGCCATTCTGGAGAGCAATTTGGAACTATGCCCAAAGGCATAGTATCAAACTGTGCATATGCTTTGATCCAGCAGAGTTTCTACTGGGTTTGTGTCCCAAAGAGATCTTAAAGGAGGGAAAGGGACCCACATGTGCAAATATGTTTGTGGCAGTCCTTTTTGTAGTAGCTGGAAACTGAGTGGATGTTCATCATTTGGAGAATGGCTGAATAAGTTATGACATATGAATATTGTGGAATACTAATTTTCTCTAAGAAAGGATCAGCAGGATGATATCAGAGAGGCCTGGAGTGACTAATATGAACTGATGCTGAGTGAAATGAGCAGAACTAGAAGATCATTGTACACAGCAACAAGAAGATAATATGAAACTCAATTCTGATAGAATACAATGAGATGATTGAGGACAGTTCCAATGATCTTGTGATGAAGAGAGCCATCTACATCCAAATAGAGGACTGTGGGAACTGAGTGTAGATGATGGCATAACATTTTCACTCTTTGTGTTATTGTTTGTTTGCATTTTGTTTTCTTTCTAATTTTTTTGCTTTTTGGTCTGATTTTTCTTGTGCAGCAGGATAATTGTGGAAATATGTATAGAAGAAATGCACATGTTTAACATATATTGGATTACTTGCCATCTGGGGGAAATGTGGAAAATTTGGAACACAAGGTCTTGCATAAGTCAATGCTGAAAAATTATCCATGCATATGTTTTGAAAGTATAAAACTCTAATAATAAATTAATAATAATAAAAAGAAGAAAGCCAAATTACCATTATCAAAAATGAAAGAGCTGAATTCAGCACAAATGAAGAGAAAAATTAAAACATTAGGAGATAAAAAAAAGAAATAAGGATTTAAAAATACATATTTCCTCCTAAGAACTCTTTTGGCTGCATCCCACAAATTTTGGTGTATTATCTCACTGTTATCATTTTCTTTAATAAAATCATTGATTGGTTCTATGATTTGTTCTTTGACCCACATATTCTTTAGGATTAGATTATTTAATTACCAGTTAATTTTTAATCTATGTTTACTCTATGGTACAGCCTTTTATTGAATCTAATTTTATTGTGTTATACTCTTAAAATGATTCATTTAATAATTCTGCTTTTTTTTCTGAAAAATGTGTAGATGAAAAAAAATGCACCTTTCTCTTTCCTTTAAATTTTTTTCCAGAGGTCTATCATATTTCTAAATTTTCTAAAATTGTATTCATCTCTGAAACATTTTTCTTATTTACTTTTTGTTTGGATTTTGATTTCCGTTTCTGAGAGGAACTCTGAAGTTCCCTACTAGTATAGTTTTTTTAGTCTATTTCTTTCTCTAACTCATTGAAGAATTTTTATGCTATGCTATTTGGTGCACATATATTTAGTAAAGATATTGCTTCATTTTAAGTTATCATCTCATAAAATATAATTTTCTTGCTTATCTCTTTTGGTAACATTTAGTTTTGCTTTTGCATCATCTAAGATCATGATTGCTACCTTTTCTTTTCTTTCTTTCTTTTTTTTTTTTTTTACTTCAGGCAAAGCATGACAAATTCTGCTCCATCTCCTTAATTTTACTCAATGTGTGTCTCTGTATTTCAAGTGTGTTTTTGGTAAACAACCTATTTTCAAATTCTGATTTATATCCCATTTTGCTATCTGCTTCCATTTTATGAGTGAGGCCATCCCATTCCCATTCAAAGTTAGGATTTCCAACTGCATTTTCTTTTATTCTATTCCCCTTTTCTGTTTCTCCTTCTTTCTCTCTCTCTCTCTCTCTCTCTCTCTCTCTCATTTTTTCTCTCTCTCTCTCTCTCTTTTTTTTTTTTACCATATTTTACCTCAATAGTCTGTTTTGTTTTTGACCACTGACTCTAATAATCTAAGCCATCTATCAGTCACTAATTTTGTATCCCTTTTCCTTACTATTTCCCTATAGGATAAGTTAGATTTCTATACCCAAACGAGTGTTTATTTTATTAGTTCTTTAAGCCAATTATAATGTGTGAAATTTTGTGATGAGAGGAAAGTGCCATTTTTCCTCCTCTGTAAAAGCTATTCTTTCCTACCTCTTTTATATGATTGCTCACTTTTCTTCCCCTTTCTTTTAGTGCTTCCTTCTTTCTCAACCCTTAATTTTTTTTTTGAAATCATCCTGTTATAGTCAATTCACTCCCATGTTTATATCTTTATCTCCACTGTCTCCATAGTAACTTTCTGTGGTTCAGCTAAATAATTTTTTTATTGTCCATTTTTCTAGCTTATTTTTTTGACTTTTAACCTAATGTTAAATTTGGTCTCCCTCCCCTTTTCCTTCCCCCTCTCTCACTCCACCTTTGCCTCCCTGCCTCTTTCCTTCTCTCTGTCCCTCTCTCTGTCCCTCTCTCCCCTCTCTCTCCCTATCCCCCCTCTCTTACTACACACACACACACACACAATATAAATGTGCTCTGCTCCTTTGTGACCATTCCTCTTTCTCCTTGGACTGTGACTAGGAATTGTGTATGGGAAATACAATAGGGTCCTGCTTCTAGTGCCAACCAAGAGTGCCTTGAACTCTTCTTTTCACAACTTGTCTGACTTCTTTAGCATCTGTGGGCTAAGAAATCCTAAAGTGGTGCTGGTGCTGCTGCTCTTGAAGCCTCTTCTAAGGCCAGCTGCTGGTAGCTTTAGGGTGACTTGTACTATTGTACTTTGGGCTTGATCATCACCCTAGTAAAACAAACCTTTACAATGACATCATATGTTGTCTTGGACTGGAAAATTGTTTCATCTTTTTTTTTTTGGTTGATGTTTGGACGTTTCAGTATTTGATTTGAGGCATTATTTTAAAGTTACTGGAGGGAAATTTGGGAGAATTTATTTGAATCAACACTTTTATTCTGTTATTTTGACTCTGCCAAACACATAGTAATGTGGCCATTACATTATAAGATCCTGACTGGAGCCAGCTATATAATTAATCTCCATTATTGGAGAAATATTCCAATAGTGATCAATAGCACAAAAATAAAATTTATCATCTAATTTCTGGCAAGGACCTATGATTTTTTTTGTGGAAAGGTACTTTTAATCTAAATGAATATATCCTTTAATTTCATCTTTATGCCAGTTTTCTTCCATTTTATTTTATTTTGCTGAGGCAATTTGGGTTAAGTGACTTGCTCAGGGTCACACAAGTAGGGTTCCCTTCTATTTTAAAACATGGTGTGCCAGATTTGGACATAGCACTTTATACGTAAGAGCCTTAATTCCTATATCTATAAGATAAAAGGATTAAACTTGATAGCTTTCATAGAGTTCTAAATTTATGATTTTCTGATCCTCAATAAAATATTTTCAGTTTTTATAAGGAAAAATACTCTGTAACCTAACATCTTGCCCCCCAGTTGGACTTCTGATTAGGAAGAGAATCTGGTAGAGTTTCTGAAATCATTATATCTTGCTAGTGAGAGATTAAACACATAAATAAAAAGTCAAATTTGATACTTTTCTATATGTGTGAAGATCCCATGCATGGATTATTGAAAATTTTTAGCTGTGTGGAGTGAAAATCCTACTGAGAGACAACAATAAACTGTTTAAAACTGTAGCTGTTTTCTATGACAAGTATATCCCCAAATATTAGAAGCACAAAGGATCAACTTATATAGTAAATGCAGTGATATGAATGGTCTAAATCTGACCAAAAAATATAGCCAATTTATAAATAAGGAATTATTAAAATATTAAATGACAGAAGAAATATGGCACATCATGTTTTAAGTAGAGAGGAATTGACAGATTAAATTAAAGGCTATTGTTTAGGTTAAAAGTGACACTCTACAAAAATAAAAAGCACAGATTCTTCCTAGAAATGAGATGATAAATTCTATTTTTTGTGTTATTGATGGCTATTAGAAAATTTATCCTATAATGGAGATTAATTATATACTTAGGTCTAGTCAGGATCTTATGGTGTAGTGGCCATGTTACTGTATTAATCATCTGCCAAGGTTGGGGGAATATGATTTCCAATGCTTAATTACCAAGTATTAGCATAATTGATTTTTTTTATATTTAACCACTTCATTGCTATACAGTATACAATTGAGTAAAGAAATATTACACAGATGTGCTGCCAGAAACCATGCTTTCCTGCATACCAGCCTCTTTCTAGTATTTCAATTATATTTTCATAGAATCAATAGCTTGGATCACCTACTATTATACTTCAATAATTCAGGGAATCATGATTTTGTCCATTTATATACTCCTGCTATTAACATAGGTCTTGATCCCTCCATTCCTAAGTATATAATTTGCAGGAGTTTGGGTGACCTTAAGTATTCATAATATACTGATGCTGTCTGATCACAGTTTGGGATCAGACCTTTACTAGTTTGGTAGAATATTCCATAGATTGTATTCCACTGTCGTAGCCTTCAAGAACCCAGTTATTTCCATGCTATTCTCCCCTCCCCTCTTCATGCTTTCACTTCCTATCTTATCTACCTCCTCTCACACGAACTTAGCAAATTAAGTTACCATTTAGCAAATTAGGCACATCAAAGACATCTCAGGAGATAGAGTTTGGATTGAAAAAGCATATCTGGAAAAATACTTACATAGGAGACTAAATCCCTCCATCTTTATTTGATGAATACTTAGGACTTCCCAAACAGTGTTTTGCTGGATTTGCTGGAATGACTTTTGAATTCTTCTTTCCTTTATTATAGGTATATAATCAAAAGCTATCCTTTACTAGCATAGCTCCAGTTTTCTTTGTTTTTGTGCTTTCCTCTTCTCTCTATTTCTAGAATGGGTCTCTCTACATTTTAGTTATTCCAACATTGAGAATTTTTTGATCATTTAGCTTTTGCTTAACAAGCCAACCAACTCCCTCATATCAATGGTCAATAGGATTAGGCATGTTCAATACCACCCCCAACAAACAACTCAAATATCACCTTCTCTGTGAACCTTCTACCTCTGTTGTTATTACATTTTCCCCTTCGGTCTCTCAGAAAACAGCTCGATAATCCATTATATATTTATATATCTGTATCTGTGTATTTATCATTTTTCCAGCTAAACAGTAAACCCTATGAGGCTAGGGACATAAACTTTATGATCTTTCTCATATCTTTATAGTACATAGCATAAGGCTCTATAGATAATAACTACTTAATAAATGTCTGTTGAACTCAATTGAATATGAAATAATGCTTTCTTGAGTCCTGAATATTAGTATGAGTTTTCTCCAAAGTGTGAAAATAACCTGAAAAACTGCTCTTCTGAGTCTTAATATTTATTACTTTTACCCACTATCCAAACAAAGTTGCTTCTTAAAGTAATGGAAATATTCTTTCAGTGAATATTTTTCATGACACGCTAGCTTTCTTTGGAGGATGTCCTCACTTCTAATTGACTCTCTATGTCTATCTGAGTTTACTATTCCAATTATTCAAGTGGAATGTTAGAGATAGATTTAGTAATAAATGTAGATGCAAAAGGATCCATGGGCCTCTGCATTTTATAAAGACTGCTTGATTTATCAATGGACAGTTAGCTGAATTGGCTAGAACACCATGTTAATGAAGTTGTGTTTGGATTCTGTTCTCACAAATGCAAATTAACTTTTTCTGTTCATGACCACAGATGGTATCCTTAATTCTGGTCAGCATGCTCACAAATTAATGTCATTAGTTATAAGGGAAAGCAGGCAGGAAGTATAGAGGAATCAATTCAAATATATCAAGCTACTGGGGAAAGAAATGACTGAAGGACGTAAGGCAGTTTATCAGTAGTATGATTTTTGATAGTCCAGAAATAATATATTCTTGTTCTTTCCTGACATTTGGGGGGTGGTAAGAAAAAAAGAATGTCATTCTCTGCATCTCCCCACCAGCAGTCACCCGTTTCATCTTTCCGCCCTTGTGGGACTCTTCTTTCAATGGTGAGTTACTAAGAATCTTCCTGTTGGGGTAGAGCCCAGACCAGTCATCGGTACTTTTTCATGCTTTTCTGCTATGTAGTAAGAATACTTAATTTATATTCCTCTACAATTTGCTTTTCAAGCCTTTTTTCAAATATGTCGCCTTCTATCATTACAATGTAAGATTTCAAGGAAAGGGGCTATCTTTATTTTTTTGCTTGTGTTTCTATTCACAGAGCTATTCACATCTATGTTTCAGATAAACATTTAATAAATCCTTCTTGGATTACATAGTTTATCAGATAAGGTTTCTATGTTATTCGATTTTGCGTAAGAGCCTTTCTTTGTTAAAGAAAGGTGTGTGTGTGTGTGTGTGTGTGGAGAGAGAGAGAAAGAGAGAGAGAGAGAAAGAGAGAGAGAGAGAGAGAGAGAGAGAGAGAGAGAGAGAGAGAGAGAGAGACCCAGAAATGTTTATTACATAAAACAAAATTCATTGATAAAACTACAATAATAATAATAAAAGTTAAAAAGAAAAAAATGGCTTTTAATGTCAATGAGGCTAAGTAGTGAGTATTTCTAGGTTCATTATGTAAGCATTATCATCAGCCACTAATTATTCTTGGGCACTGCTATGGATGCCAATAGAAAGTAATATCTTCCCATCTAGATCTTAGAGATTTTAGGGTCTGGGAAGCTTTTGCCAGGAAGCAGGTCTTCTATTCTGCTTTCCTGACATTTCAAACTGTGTCTCTTACACTGCAGTCATTATCCACATCCCCACCCACTGAAACTTTGTATTCTGACCCAGGATGCTCAACTTCCATTGATGAAATTTCACTTTATCTTGGCCCAAATCATTCTCTATATAACTAATTTTCCAGCTGTCTACACACTATGCTATCACAAGCATTGTTAATTCCCAGTTTTCTTTTATATATTATTTTATTATTATATCCTAATCTTTTATTAGGATACAAGCTAGAGACACCAAGGACTAAACTAGATAATCATTCTACAGGAACATTACAACATGGAGCCTAGTGAAAGTGTCACCTAAGAACTTCATGTAGATTCCTCAAAGGCTGAAAAAGCTATCAGTAAAGGAATATGAGGAATTTTAAGTTATTCCTAGGAGTGCCACATATACAATATAAAGTTAAGCCAACTTCCCCCATTTGTGTAATTGTAGAGTCTATCCTACCCTAGTAAATATCCCTTACTAAAAGCTAATCCAGTCTCTGGGTGGTAATCAATGAAGAACATGATGTATGAGATCTATTGAACAACACTAGAAAATTCTTAGCCCTTTAGGGTCATTCCTATAATTTTGAGGAGAGCAATAGTTCAGTGACGTTTTGGGGATTCAATTGACCAGTGAAAGCTGGAGTTGAGAGAGTAGGCCCCAGAAAAGCTGCTATATGATAAAAAACTTTGTCTAGAATAATTTTGGGGATCTTTGTATTGTAAGGACCTACTGAAAATCTTCTTTTAGGATGTTATTAAGGGACACCTTAATTTCAGGGATATGTTAGAGAATAAATAATATTTTTTCTTTCATATATATTTGACTGTAACTATTCCAATTTTCCAGTGGATTTCTTTTTACAAATCAGGCCAAATCTTTTGAGATAACCTTTTTAAAAAGTGACTAAATGCATAAATATTCCTTTGCAAGTACTGAGACCAACTATGAACTTTTACATTTCTAAAATACCAATGATACTACCTTACTTATAAACACAATAATAGCATATACATATTTATTTTCCTTTTATCCTTTTGATTCTTAGACTGTTCTAGATTTTGTCTAATTTGTATTATAAATTCAGATACCTCAACTGATATTCTTTTGGATGCCAGGAACATATTATAAGATTTACCTCTTGGCCTTGAAACTCTGAGAAATTTACCATAAGTGTTTAATTTATCATTTGGGAGCTTTTTTCTTTGAGAATTTTCTGAGTATATTTTATTTTTAAAATTAGACTTTTTGTTTTAATGAAGAACATGTCAACCTCCAGTGAAATTCTCTACAGGTCTCAAAGATTCCTGGAGAAAATTTGAAAGGCCAGTGTTTTAGGGACCCTAAGGAACAGTCCATGACTAAAATCTGATCTTTGTTATGAGTCCAAAGCATGGAAGCTCTTAAGTGAGAAGCGGAAAGAATGAATGAATGAATGTTTCTATCTCCACCCTGGACTCAGGGCTAGTTTGTTGCTTATTGTAGACCTTGCTATTCAATTGAGCTCAAAATAGAAGGGCTTTTCAAGGGCAGAAATTGAGGATAAGACCCCCACTTCCATGGTGTCAGTGGATCCTTGTCATTACACAATCACCAGGCCAATTTAATTTGGTTTCTCACTTGAAGGGAGACTTTCAATTAACTCTGGGCATTTATTCCCCATGGAAAGTGCCCCATATGCTCTGGGAACTCAGTAGAGATCATGGAGACTTAATTGTGTAAAACTTTTGCTTTTTTTAAAAAATGTTTTTGGGTTGATGGAGGGCTTTGCAAATATCAAGATATGCAGAAACCTATGAGAATTTAATGCACACAACTGCTTGTTAAATTGCATCACTATATAAATATAACTTCAGACCAGCCAAATATAGTAATATTACATTCTTATGAAAAAAGATTAATTTTCCAATACTTTATGAATTGTGTCTTATAGATTCTTTAGTATAAGGCACTGTGCAATTCTTGAACCCTCTCTGTCATTCTAAAACAATCTAGGGCTTGGGAATATGAATTTCCATCAATCAGTTTGCTAGGGACAGCAGTTCACCTGTGAAGAAAGTAAAGGGTAGAAGTTTGTCTAGTCAAATATTCAATCAGGGACTAAGTTTTAATCCATTTTGGAGAGGAATAAAGTATTTTGATCATTGAATCAAATTAGATAGAAATATTTTAAAATATGTTGAAAGAATCTGAGGCATCTCTGGACCTATAGATAATGGAGCAAAATAGTAAGTTAAGGATTCAAATCCAAGTCCTCTAATAGCAAGTTGGCCTACTTTGCATTCTATTATACTCCTTTTCTCATTTCCAAGTCTAACATTATAAACTATGCCAATATTAAATGAGTTCAAAAGAAAACTTTTATTTTTCAGGTTTTAAAATTCATTTAATTTTATTAAGTAATTTTTATAAAATAAAATCTGACAACATAGTAATGATATTTCATAACATAGCCAATTTGGAGCTTTGAAAATGTGAGGATACTGAAGTTTCTGGTTTCTGGTCTCTAAATAATGTTGGTAGATTTTCCCTGAAGAATCCTATGGGTTAATAATCTAAATAATGTTGGTAAATTTTCCCTGAAGAATCCTATGGGTTAAAGAGTTTAGCCCCTTTGGCAAATTGTATCCTTCATGAAAGCAGTTGTTCTCTGTTCTAAGAATAGAGGCAGCTAGGGGGTACAGTGGATAGAGTTCTGGGCCTGGAGTTAGTAGGACCCATGTTCAAATGTGGCCCAGTCACTTACTAGTTGGGTGATCCTAGGCAGGGCACTTAGCTCTGTTCTCTCAGTTTCCTCATCTGTAAAATGAGTTGGAAAAAGAAATAGCAAATCATTCTGGGTATCTTTGCCAAAAAAGCCCCAAAGGGGCCATCGAGACTCTGACAGAACTGAAAGGACTGAATGACAACAGCAAGAATATTAGGGGCCCTGTCAGATTAATAGATACCCAGTTCCCTTAGACCTGTACCTGGAGCTAGGACAAGTCTTTTATTACCTCTAAGCAAGGTACTCCTTTAGTGTTATTGAAAGTTTGGATTCTTCACTGTAGCACATGATACTTGACAAAAACCAAAACCAAAACCAAAAACAAAAACAAAAAAAAAAGCACATCCACTCTCAACAGACTAAATACTTTTCTGGGATTAAAAATAAGTTCATGTGTAAATATGTCCCTTCTAAGTCCTTCCTATCTTCAATCCATTCAAGGGCTCTTTCACTTGCTATAGGAATAGCACTATATGACACTTATACAGTGCAAGAAATTTAATGATAATAGACATTTCATAGTCATTGCCTTTCTGGGAATTTTCAAGATCTCTTATATGGTGAGTCTTATTCTCCTTTTGAACAAGTCAGTGGATGCTTGACTTTTCAGTAAAGAGACATAATTCTGGTGCTAGAGATTACTCTCCCTTTTAACTATAGTTGTTCAGATACTCTGAAAAGCAGAACATGAAAAGAGTTATACTTTTATTGTCTCTTGTCTATTAATTTTCACACAAAACAATATTACTATGGATTCCTAACACTTATAATTAAATTATACAATATTCAGTGGCAGCGGTGTGCCACAAGTCAGTCTCCTGTGGGATGCAACATAAAAGCAAATTTCATTAGGGTTTTGTATTACAATTTCTTCGTCATTATAATACATCATTTGTATTAGTTACAACATGGCCTTGCTCTTAAGGATGCATAGAGTATGGACAGGCATACCAATTCCCTGGGAAAACACTTCCTCAGGGAAAGGCTCAGTAAGAATGTGCTCCTGGAGTGTGCTGAAATACCTGGGCCAAATTTTATGAATGCTAAATGAAAAAAGCATTTATTAAGCACCTGTTATGTGTTAAGAACTATGATAAAAGCTTAAATGCTAAATGAAAAAGCATTTATTAAGCACCTGTTATGTGTTAAGAACTACGATAAAAGCTTGAGATACAAATAGTCCTGCTTTCAAGGAGCTCACATTTTAACTGAGAATACTAGATATGCATAGAAACCTCTTCAACTTGGAAATTTACTCCACTCTTGGATTACTTCTCACCTTGGAAGTACCACTTACTTCAGCACTTCCTCCCAGAACCTCCATTTTAAGAGGGAAGCCTAAGAGGAGGTCTTTCTCCAGATAGCACTCTTGCACTCCATAGAATTTCTCTCTGTTCCAGCCCATGAATAATATAATTCTTCTCTTTTCAGCTCCCTTTTATGTGTTGTGTTTCCATATTAGAATATAAGCTTCTTTTTTTTTTCATTTGTATATTCCCAATGCTTAAAAGTATACAGACTGCAGCATAGTACTTAATACCTGTTTCTTGACTTGAAGTCAGATGGAAAGGCCCAGCCATCCTTAGGATGAAGCAGCAAAGGACATAATAATGTCTTATTTTATGTAAAATGATAAAAGCCATATCCTTTTCTGATGCTGAACCATATGACAGTGCCAAAGACTCTGATAAGGAGAACATTATTTTATAGACTCAGCAGCTGTGGCTGCTGAGAAGGAGGGGTCTGAAGCATCTGCTGAGGAAGTTGCCAGGCTGTGTCTAAATACATCTCCCTTGGATGAGAACTGAAATGGTCAGGTTGTTAGTAGGACTGGTGGTATGGGGCCGACAGCTGGGGGACACTGGTACTTCTCAGACACTTAAGGAGGCAATAGCTTATCTAGCTTAAAAAAAGTTTTATCGATGTGTTTTGTTTTTATATTACAAATAATTATTGTTTATTCCCATTTTGGAAAGATTCTGCTTCTTGTAATTAAGTACAACTAATAATAGTCACGTCATCTGAAAGTACATGCAACATTTAGCATCTGTAGCAACCCTCTTTTAAAAATTAGGAGAAATTTATCTTTTCTCCCTTCTATCCCTTTTGTTTATATCACTGTAGGAAAAGATTAAAGTTAAGTTTTTTAATAGCAAATACAAATTGTCAAACAAAACAAATTCCCTGAAAAATATATACATATGTATATGCAGTTCTGTACCCTGAATCTATCACCTTTCATAATTGATGGCTTATTTTATCATAGGCCTCTGGAATCATGAATGGGCATTGTATAGTTTTTAGAGCTTTCAATTTTTTTTCTTTTATGATATTATTATATAAATTATTTTGGTTCTGCTTTTCTTTTTATCAGTTAATAAAAATCCTCAAAGTAATCCATTTTTATAATATTGATGTTGTAGTATAATTTATCCTGTTTCTGCTTACTTTATGTCTCCAGAAATTCCATTTCTTGGATGATAGCTGGGGAGTGGTATATGTGTGGTTAGGGCTGGAAGCAGAATTTATCCTCTGAAGGGCACTACAATGCCTGGAGATTTTACTTCCTAGGTCCTTGGCTGTCCTTAGTAGATTAAGAAGGGAAATTGCATCTAAGTGGTGATAGTTTGACCTACCTGGCACATGTTATTTCCTTTATCTTCCTCATGACAGCTAGGCTGATTTTTCTGCCCTTGTTGATATCAGTAAGTTGACAGATGCTATTATTTTTTGGGAGTAGTGGGAAGCCTCTCCACATAATTTTCTGGATTATGTCTGCATCATGTAAGCATTCATGGTTGTATGAATGTATTGCTATTTGTGGAGCTTGTGAGTGTATCTGTTCATGGGTGGCAATTAGTCAGTTGATATTGGTGGCTATTAATTTTCACTGGAAGAAGTTATTCCAGATTATGTTCCTACTCAGACTCCTGCCTTTCAATGTATGTCTTAAAAAAAAAGTCCAACAGTGCATGTGTGTCTGCATATATAATGTATATATACTCACAAATATATACACATATATAGTATATATTTATATTCATATGCATTATAATCCTGCAATATTTAGTCCTCCACTACTCTCCTGTCCCAGGTGTTAATCTCTAAATATTTTTTTTATTTGGTCTTTCTCCCAACATTTTATTTATTCCCAAGCAGAATATCTTTTAGAATTTTACTTTTTCTGTCTTCTAATCTACTTTGGATCAATTGCATTGCCTCTCCCTGGCAGACCCATAGGCAAGTGGCTTTTGTAAGCCAGACTCTTAATGTGGCTCAGCATGGATAAATATTAGAGGTAAAGTAGGCATTTTTGTGAATGGGGCAGATAAACCTGATGTTACCTGTCACTTCCTTAATATATTTGCAAGTATAAGCATATGAAACTGCTATCATTAATGTTGATTTGATTAACTGCCTTTCATTGTTTTTCAATAATGTTCTGTGAGGACAGTATAGCAAAAGCCACTTAACATAAATATTGTGTAGAGTTTGACAAAGTAAATTTGTTTGTGAGAAAGACTCTAACATCGCTGTGTGAAAAGGATTTCAGTATTTTATAATTCAACTCAGCTAGCTCTTCTTATAACAACGAACTGTCAGAAATAAATCTCTCACTTCTATTATCTTGCTATAGCTGAGAGTGAAGGTAAGATAGTGAGAAACAGGGCTGTAGAAGTGAAATATATTCCTTTTTGCTGAAAGATCACTCCAGGAAGCAATATGCATTGATTGAAGTATATCTGATATTTTTGTGGCTTTGGCACTTAGTAGGTACCTATGGTGAGAGTCTTAGGGCTCTGGAAAGGATACAGCCAGGATAAGTAGTGGTCTTTGTCTATTGTTATTTTCCTATTAATTTGGGTCCCAAAGAATGGCAGCTAGAATTATTTAAGCCCAGGCTTGATGTGAATATCTTATTGCACACAGTGAATATATCCATAATTCATCCTTATTTAGTTTTGATACTAGAGAAATCTAAGTAGGTAAGATAAGAAGGCAGTCATTGCCCCAGAAGGAACTACTAGACTTAGTAAGGTCCCACAGAGGATCTGGTAGTGTTTTATCTATTGAATAGAATTCTTTGAATACTGAATCAAAAAGTGGTGTAATCATTAAAACCAATCAGCTCTTTCAGAAATGCTTGGATTTAGTGAGGGATATTGGGCTTAGGTTAAAACCATTCATTTCTTTTAACTACTTCATCTATTGCACCAAGAAATGTATATACAGGAATTTAAAGGTATAGTTAATGTAGCATTTTCAAATACAGTTTCTTCCAATCAGAAAATGATAAAACAGAGATCTTTAGATTAGTTTTTTACCACTGCATTGTACACATTAAGAATAGTATACTAATCACCTTTATTGGCAGCATTTTTGAAAGATTTTCTTTCTCCCTTCCTCATAATAGTCATCTCTTAAAATATTATTTTTCCTTTTGTGGGGGTAAATCTTTGAGAGCTTTGAAGATAACTATCAGCTATTCTATAAACTGATCATCTAATAACAATATACAGTGTTACTGCCCTCTGCTCTCCTTGAAATACAATTTCCTAATTTGCTTGCATTTACAATAAAATAGCATATTCAAAAAACATTTAATTGAGACTCAGGTATATTAATATGTTTTCATAAAAGTTTATCCAGTTGGTGGAATGATTACTAATGATAACTTAGTGATGTGTTCCTGCAAGAGGATGGAGTTGGCGAGATCTTGAAAGAGGAGATATCTTCTTGGTATGAAAAAAGGAGACATGTACTTCCAGATTCTCCTTAGGGAGAGATCCCTAGAAAAAGAAAAAAAGACTTTTTAGGAGCCATTGTGCCAACATAGCCTTGGCTTTCAGTTTGTCTATCTAGAGATTTGGGGAATTTTTGCTTAAGATAAGCTTTTGTCTAAAGTTTTATAGGATATATCCTAATCTGTATACTTCTTTGATTTCTGATTGCTATCTGTTTAGATATCTATTAATTCACTATTCATTGGGATAGTCTTTTATGTTATATCTTATGGGAAAGGGTTCAAGCCTTTAAACAGAAGTTTGGAGCATTTTTTTCCCACCAAATTTTGATTATATAAAAGATCATCACAAATAATGTATAGTGAATAAATAAATTAATCTAAGCAGAAAGAAAACAAATCTGAGAATACTTATATATTCAGTTATGCCAATCAATACATAAAGTGAATAAGCTCTCCAACTGAGAGTGAGATATCTTAGTATAACTAAGTTTCTGATTTCACTTAAGGGGAAATTCCCCAAGTCTCTAGGGAGACAACCTAGAAATCAGGGATATATATATATATATTTGCTAACTAAATATTTGTTGCTTGCCAAAGCATTTGTTCTCTTTACAAGAGTCTTTACCTGAAGAGAATGTAAATCTGAATGTCTTTGTTTGCAAAAAACAAGAATATCTCCCCTCTCCTTTTACACAAGTATTTGAGTTATTTTTTTTTTGAGTTCTTTCCATCAATGGGTCGTATGCAAATACACCAGACTTGAACTCCAAATTACCATGCATCTGTTGTTCTCACATCATTTGAAGACCCCAGTTCACTTACTTTGATGGAAGGTTTCTCAACTTTTTAGGTCATTTCTCTCATGCAGGGAATTTGGGAACACACCATTAATGAAACTTGGAAGACTTTTATTTGTAGGTTAAGGAAAACAAAATTCATAGTAAAAAGGTAAAGAAAAAAATAAAGAAAACCAAAGATGAAAAAAGTAACACTACTCATTGGAACCCTTTCCCCCTCAGAAATCTCTGTATACTAGATTGAGCTTCTAAAAATTGTTTAAGTGTAAAATTCTCCTTGTAGTTTTCCATAGCTCCTCAAAGGTAGCATTCATTGTCAGATAATGATGATTTTCTATCATGGGTCCTGTGGGTACTGCCCAGAGGACTTCTCCAAAGTCTTTATTTTGACATGAGATTCTTTCCTTTCCCTTGGTAAAAAGACATCTGATCTGGTTTCCTTTGTGCTGTGGTTCTCATTGACCTCTGACTCAGCACACATTTTCTTAGGATTCAGTTATTATACACACCTTTTTTTCCCAAATGACTTTTTGTCACTGTTGGGATACCTTGCCTCCACAAGTGGGAAAAATTTCCCTACTCCACTCCAGTGTTTATCTCAACTAAATAATTCTCATGATGTAGAAAGTTAAGAAAGCACCTTAATTTTTCTCCAATTTTTCTCCAATTTTTGTATCATTCCCATAAATGTCTCTTGAAAAAAACCAAATATGTGATTATTCATACAACTCAGAACTGCTTCCTGCCACCTCCAGGAGAGAGGGGGGGATTTAAAGCCAGTTCCCTTGGCTCAATAAAGTGAAGAATAAGAGGGAAAAACCATACTATACTATCTTAGGAAAAATATGAAATTTCTTCCAAACTTTACTTATGTATATTGCTTAGCCATACCAACCTTTAAACCATAGGTATCTCAAAGGAATAACAGACACCATTTCTAAAGTACCTTCTTTCTTTAAAATCCTCCATTCTTCTGTCACTGGTAGTATCTTCTAAGAACTTGGGAGAACATGGAGAAACTTTGATTTACTGCAGTACTTATGTGGGTTCTACTTCTTTGTCATTTTTTCCACTTAATGATTTTTCTATGGAAGGGAGGAAATTATTTTAATTGTGTGCCAATTTGATTAGAGTTGCTGAATGTAAATCTGGCACTTATAAGTTTTCCTGGGAAGCATGAGGGGGCTTCCAAAATTCATGATATACCAATATTATAATAAAAATAACACCAACTCAGACTTAGGCCTTTCTGTTTTTGCTGAAGCGATCTCATGTGCCCAGGACAAATTTCCTTTGGTGAAACATAACATTCCCACTCGATGGTTGTCACTAATATGTCAAGGCTCACCTGAAAGCTTTGAAACAAGTAATTCACAAAATCAAATTCTAGATCTCTAACTCTTTAGTTTAATATCTAGAATAATTTTAATCTATACAAATATAACAAATTACTAATAAGTTGAAGAAAATTTTGATAATCACATCAGGCAATGTCTCCAATTTGACAAGAAGTCTACTCATAGTAGAAATGTACAGAATATTAATCTTCAAAATAGAATGTTAGAGTGAAGTAAGGAATCAATTGCTTGTGATCAGAAATTTTCTAAATTAATTCCAGTAAATGAAGTTATTGGAATATGATTACATTTGGAAGTACCCTTTCTGTTACTTGGGTTGGGTCATGGGAAGTTGAAATACAATTGTGATTAGATATATAATATCTATAAACCATATTATTAAATTTTTTCTAGTCATTTTTTCTTATTATTTTTTAGGAAAAGCAGTTCTTTTTATTTTTAAATTTAATTTTCCATTGTCAAGTATAAGCATTCAAGTGTGTAGATAGCAGCATAAAAAAAGAGAAAAACTAAAACCAATTCTTTACAGATTGTTAACTTTACCTATAAAGGTAAGTATCTAGACATTAAAACAGTGTCATCTACTATCCTTTTTCAAGGTCTTTTTTGACCTTCTTTTCTATGGATTAATGCATGTTTGTTGCTGTTATTATTTTTAATCACCCAGAGGCTGTTAGGTAGCCCAATGGATCAAGAACTTGGTCAAGAAAACTTTCAAATCTGGCTTCAGACCATTACTATCTGTGTTATCTTGGGCAAATCATTTAAACTCTATCTGCCTCAATTTCCTTAAAGGTAAAGTGAAGCTTAATAATAGTATCTACCTCCCAGTGGTATGAGGATTAAGTAAAATATTTTTAAAGCACTTAACACAGTGCCTGGTACATAGGAGGCACTTAATAAATGCTTGCTTCCTCTTTTCTTTAACTATATAAAGATAGCAATGTGTATATAGTTCTTCTGGTGATGCTTTATTAGATTCCTATCACTTCCTATAATTCTTCCCATATTTTTTCTGGAACTTGATATTCATTAATTGTTATGGTACAATAATATTCTTACACTAAATATACTACATGTGTATGTAGTAATTTATTCAGCAATTCAGTCGGTCAACAAACATCTTTACTAGATACAAGCACTGTGTTATGTGCTAAAGATAAAATGAAAGCCAAAACTTTGGTCCATGACTGCAAGGAACCCCCATTCTAATTGGTGGGTAGGAAGAGATATAATGTGCAAACAATTAATTATATATAAGAAAAATAATAAATAAGTGAGAGATGATTTCAGAGGGAAGGGACAAGCTTCTGTATGTGTGTGCCTATGTGTCTGTGTTTGTCTGTTTCTATCTGTGTGTGTGTGTGTGTAACCAAAAAAGGAGAGGTAAGGAAGGACTGGGAAAAGGTTTTTTTTTCCTTTTCTCTTTTTAGAAGGTGGGATATGAGCTCAATTTTGATAGAAACCAGGGAACCTAAAAGCCAGAGGTGAGTAGATGAAGCATTCAGTCATGAGGGACAGGGAAAGGCATGGAATTGGAAATGGAGTGTCTTGGGTGAAGAATAGCATTTCTGAACCATACAGTATGTGGAAGCAAATAAAGTTTAAGAACTCTGAAAAAGTAGGAAAGAACCAAACTTCAAAGCCCATTAAAATCAAATCTGATAATTTTACATTTTATGCTGGAGATAATTGCAATCCTGGAGTTGGAGTTTATTGAGTAGAGATATTGCAATCAGACCTGTGCTTTCAGATCACTTGAGCTACTGAATGAGGGATGAGAGACGAGGGAGGGAAACTAACGAAAAGACTTGCAGTAATTCAAAAGTGAGAAAATTGAACCAATGAACGTCTAGTTTATTCCAGTTTTTTGCTATTTCAACCAGTGCTATTAGGAACACATTATCAGGGCTCCCACACTCCCTCTTGCAAGATCTTCGTAGTACAGTTTGCTTATTGTACCACAGGGTCAAAATACAAATTCATTTTTATAAACTCTTATTGTATAATTCCATATTAAGAAAAATAGTTCTGAAGCACAGGATTAAGAAGTGAAAACATGACTTCAAATCTACCTCATTTCAAAGTCTACAATCTATTCTCCACCTCTTTCCTGAGAGTTAATGGGGGAATCAAGAAACAGTTTGGCAGTCCTAAAAACTGGAATGAGAGCATGAGCAAACCTTCCCATAATATGGATTTTTCCTCCCCTTTACATGGATACATAAGAGGAAATTACAGTAGTCCTTGATAATTGGCTTTTAGAAGTAGCCTTTTGTCAAGGGCAAAAGCACAACCTGGCAGAGGATAAGAAGTCAAGAGAGGAGTCCTTATAATGAAAAGAGAGACAAAGAAATGAGAGTAGAGACCTTTTGAAGAGCCTAAAGTATTAATTTAGGGCTTCAACTTTTGAGCAGTGGCTGCACACACTTGATTCACACATGCTAGATTTCCATCAGCTATAGGACAGATAGAAGTAGTTCTATAAATCATCTCACTATTAGGTGGTAGTTTTTGATACACTGAAGGAAGCACAGAAGAGGAGTAATGCTAATAAGTATTTGAGCTAGAAAAATTCTTTTTTAATAATAGTTTTTTATTTTTCAAAATATATGCAAAAGTAGTTTTCAACATTCACCCTTTCAAAACCTTGTATTCCAAAATTTTCTACCTCCTTCCTTCACTTTCTTCTCCCTCCCCTAAACAGCAAATAATCCAATATAGAATAAACATGTGCAGTTTTTCTAAATATATTTCTGCATTTATCTTGCTGCACAAGAAAAATCAGATTAAAAAGGAAAAAAAAAGAAAGAAAAAACAAGCAAGCAAACAACAACAACAAAGGTGAAAATATTATATGATCCACATTCAGTCCCCATAGTTCTCTTTCTGTATGTAGGTATTTCTCTCCATCACATGTGTATTAGAATTGGTCTGAAACATTTCATTGTTAAAAAGATCCATGTCCATTACATAATCTTGTTGCTGTGTACAATGTTCTCTTGGTCCTACTCACTTCACTTAGCATCAGTTCATGTAAGTCTCTCCAGGCCTCTCTGAAATCATCCTGCTGATCATTTCTTATAGAACAATAATATTCCAGAACATTCATATACCATAACTTGTTCAGCCATTCTCCAACTGATCGACATCCACTAAATTTCCAGTTCCTTGCTATTGCAAAAAGTGCTGCCACAAACATGCACATATGGGTCCTTTTCCCTTTTAATGGTATTTTTGGAATACAGACTCTGCTGGATTAAAGGGTATGCACAGTTTGATAGCTTTTTGGGCATAGTTCCAAATTGCTCTCCAGAATGGTTCTATTAGTTCACAACTCTTCTAGCAATGTATTAATGTTCCGATTTTCTCACATCCTCTCCAATATTTATCATTGTCTTTTCCTGTCATCTTAGCCAAAGGAAGAAGTATAAAATAGTTCTTCAGAATTTTCTTAATTTGCATTTTTCTAATCAATAATCATTTAGAGCATTTTTTCATATAATTATAGATGGCTTTAATTTCATCATCTGAAAATTGTATCTTCATATTTTTTGACCATTTATCAATTGGAGAATGACTTGTTTTCTTATAAATAAGTTAATACTCTCTATATTTTATAAATGAGGTGTTTATCAGAACCTTTGGATATAAATTCCCTCCCCCAATTTCTGCTTCCCTTCTAATCTTGGCTGAATTGGTTTTGTTTTTACAAAACCTTTTTAATTTCAAATAATCAAAATAGTTCATTTTGCATTTCATAATGTTCTCTAGTTCTTTTCTCTCTGTAAATTCCTTCCTTCTCCAGAGATCTGAAAGATAAACTATCCCTTGTTCACTTAATTTGCTTATAGTATCACCCTTTATTTCTAAAGCATGAACCCATTTTGACCTTATCTTTTTATAGGGTGTTAAGTATTGGTCAATGCCTAGTTTCTGCCATACTATTTTCCAATTTTCCCAGCAGTTTTGGGGAAATAGTGAGTTCTTATTCCAGAAACTGGAGTCTTTTCATTTTTCATATTGGTAATTTGATTTTCTTCTTTTCCTTTTCTAATCAAATTAACTAAAGGCTTATCTATTTTGTTGTTTTTTCCCCCCATAAAACCAACTCTTAGTTTTGTTTATTAATTCAATAATTTTCTTTTTATTTTATTAATTACTTTTTTTTACTTTTAGAATTTCAAATTTGGCATTTACTTGGGTTTTTAAATTTTTTTCTAGCTTTTTAAATTGCATGCCCAAATTCTTGATTTTCTCTTTCTCTGTTTTATTCATGAAAGTATATAGAGATATAAATTTCCTGCTAAGAACTGCTTTGGCTGCATCTATACATTTTAGTATGTTTTCTCA
The DNA here is from genome assembly GCA_023553655.1 of Myrmecobius fasciatus. NCBI lineage: Eukaryota > Metazoa > Chordata > Mammalia > Dasyuromorphia > Myrmecobiidae > Myrmecobius > Myrmecobius fasciatus. The sequence goes on from JAJPUD010000084.1 coordinate 801,385, forward strand.
GATTGTTTCTATAGTTTGTTCACCCACTCATTCTTTAGGATTAAATTATTTAGTTTCCAATTAGTTCTTGGTCTATTTTCCCCAGCCTTTTATTATATGTAATTTTTATTGTATCATGATCTGAAAAGGATTCATTTACTATTTCTGACTTCCTGCATTTGATTCTGAGGTTTTTGTGCCCTAATACATGGTCAATTTTTATGTAGGTTTCATGTACTATATTTGAGGAAAAAGTATATTTTTTCAGTCTTTATTTAATTTTCTCCAAAGATTATCATACCTAAGTTTTCTAAAATTCTGTTTACCTCCTTAAATTCTTTCTTGTTTATTTTGTGGTTTGATTTATCTAGTTCAGCCAGGAAAATTCTAACTATATGACTGTAATTTCCCCAACTTGAAAGGGATAACAGGATGGATTTCATGCAGATGTAACATTTATTTCAATTTTGCGTTTGTCATTTCTACCAACAAGTGTTTACTGAATACTTCATTTATAGAGAAAATAGATAAAGGATAAGAAATGATTCTTGACCTTGAGTATATGATAGTTTGGTTCAATTTGACAGAGTCCTCTCAGAGAGGGAAAATTGTAGGAGACCATGAAAATCAATGTAGACAGTAACAAGTTATGCTGATGCTAATATATATGACAGAGTATTTTGGGGGAAAATATTTGAAAAAAAGAGTAAAAGAGGAGTTTATGAAGTAGATTGTAAGTCTGAGACACTATGATATAGCAATACAAAGGAACTTCCATTACTCAGATATCTTTTAGAGCTTACTTTCTGTCAAAAAAAGATCAGATGATTATTTCTTGCTTTGTTTTGTTGATAATTTCATGATTAAAAAAGTGAAGGAGGGGCAGCTAGGTGGTGCAGTGGATAGAGCACCAGCCCTGAAGTCAGGAGGACCTGAGTTCAAATCTGGTCTCAGACACATAACAGCTGTGTGACCCTGGGCAAGTCACTTAACCCCAATTGCCTCAGCCAAAAAAAAAAAAAAAAAAAAAGTGAAGGAACCCCTAGTTGGAGGCATTCTAAAACTTTTTGATTACACAGTAGAGCAGATTTTAGGAAAGAAAGTTGTGAGATGCTTGGCAGAAAATAACTATATCATCTTGGAATTTTGGATAAAAGCAAGAAAAGCCAAACACAATCTGGATAAGTTACTGGCCCTGGAATTAAGAGAAACTAAAGTCAAATCTGGGCTCAGACACTTTTTAAATATGTGACCCTGGGTAAGTCTCTTCACTCTAATTGCCAAAGCAAAACAAAATCAAAACAAAGTATGGGGTCTGATTGAAACTTCTTTATCTCTTGTGACATAAGGAAAATTCTAGTAATTAGCCATATTTGTATTATGATTTTTATTTTAAAATTTAATAATTTTTATTTAAAAAAATTTAATAAAACAAAAGAAATTCTTTCCTACCTTTCACTGAGGAATTTTAAAAATAAATATACTTAGTCCTATAAAACAAATGACTACATTTTGTCCTGTGATTTATTGCTCCTTATAGTTTGTTGTGCAATTCAAATATAAGGTCATATGTGGATGATCATCAGTAGAAGGTGAGAGAGAAAGAAGTCACCAGAAAATTGTAATGAACAAGTTCTGACCTAAAAATTACAATCTGTGAAAAAGAAACAACAGCCTCATGGTTATATTCATGCTTTATATTTTTCAAGTATATCAGAGGCTGGTGGCAGTAAGAACCTTGGTTATCTTGATTATTCTTTGTGTGATCTTGGGCTTAGCACAATGCCCAGCACATAAGGAAGTGCTTACTAACTGTTTGTTGTCTGACTGACTTTAGTTTCTGATTAAAAAAGTGAATTGGAGTAGATGTCTGCTAAGTTCTCTTCTAACCCCAAATTTATGTGTTATGAAGAAGAAAAATACACAGGGGAGATCACTGTCCAGCCTAGATGACTGTTGAAATACATAGAACCTATGCTCAAATTTTGTATATTGTAGGTACTCCAAATGAAAAAAAAATCATAAATAGTAGAATACTTTTTTGGGGAAGTAAAATATCTGAAAGAGATTCAGTTGGACAACTTTACAACAGCCTGGCAACAAATTTATATTAGACAATTTTTAGTTAGATCCATCACTGTTACTCTATGCCAAAAATATTTCAGTAAGAGCACAAACACTGGAGCCAAACCATCCCCTGCTTCCTGTTCTGCCAAAGTCCAGAATTCCAGGTTAAATTATGTAGCTTGAAGATAAAGTAAATGTGAATAACTTGGATTGAAGAGAAATGTGTAACAATAACCAAAGAATGGAAAAGAGGGCCTATGAGACAAGGCTAATGAAGTAAGGTTAAAGGTTCTGGTGAAACTTATAATGCAAGAGTATGAAAAATTATCATCTTGGAAATAGGTATTGTCCCAAGTCTATAAGGAGTTTACTTAGGCTAATGATGAGGAAATTTTTTTTTATAACAAAACTGACTGGGAACAATTCAGTGTAGTCTACCATGAAGGGTTTTAGTAATTCAGAGAAATTTTGCCTAGTAGCCTGTGGGGTAACCTTCAGTTTTCAAACTGTTAATTGATGAAGAAATGAAGGCAGCAATAACTACATGGCCCTGGAAACTCTTCCTACAGGCCACACACCAGGAGAATTTCCCCAGATTGCTTTGTCCAGGATGTCTGACCATGCCTTTGAAGTACTTAGTAAGCACCATGGGCAGTTGGAGACCTGAACAATGAATGTTAGCTGTATGATGGAAAATTTAGGACTCTGAACTTTCATATATAATGGATGAATCCCATACTGAGCCTCAGGGATATGAACTTATAAAAAAAAAGACCTCAACAAAACAAAATGAAAACAAAACCTAGTAGGAATATATAATTTAAAAACAACATATAGCTGAGAAAACCTACTTTAGGATGATACGCCAAAGGGGATGGAACACTATGCTGTTTGTTGGTTGCCATTAGCACTGGTGTGGAATGTCTTAGAGAGAGAGACTCAGTGGGAATAAAGAGATTCCACAGGGCCTATATGAAGTTGGCTTACTAAACCCACTTCTTTTCATAATACTGACTTTTGTCCTAATCCTAATGAATATAAAGTTACTATGGAAATGATTTATGGAAAAGTAACATTTTGCTTTTGCTTTATAAAACAAACTCTTAAATGATCATTTCTTAGATGATGGTGACCTAGTAAAATTTTGTTTTAGCCTTGAAGGCAAAGCAATATTTTATCAGTGTGTGAAGCTCCCAGGGTAGAACTCCTTCTACCAATGCAAACTGACACTGTTTTCAAATTTATGTTCTAAGTTACTTGGTAGAGACACTGAGAGGTTAAGTGATTTGCCTAGGGTCACACAGCTAGTACATCTTTTAGAGAGAAGGCCTTAAACTAGGTTTTGCTAACTTCAAGGCTGTCTATTCACGATGGTACATTGAAGTCATAATGTATAAATCTTAAGGTTGTAGACTTGGTAAGTCACATAATGGATACATATAACGTCTTACTAGATTTGTTTGTGATAGATCTGATGCTGGTGGAATTTAAATCATTCTCAGATGTTCTATGTGTATTAAAAGTCTTTTTCAAACAGCAAAAAAAAATCTGTACTTAACAAATGTCAAGTAAAATTAAGATATGAATGTGTATTTGTATATACAAACACACACACATATACACACAGATATATACCTGCATATGAGTATATGTAGTGTACACACACACACATACAAATGTCTTAAAATTCTAAGTGCAGTATTGTAATATTAAAAGTAAGACTAGTTAAGCTATTAAGTCTTGAAAGCTCACTAGGACTTTTGAGGCACTTTTGAGAGAAGATCAAATGTGAATCTTTATAACATAGCTTTCCTTTTAATTATATAATAAATTCAAAATGGAACTTTTAATGCTGTCCTGCTTGTCTGTGATTCTGAAATTCTATCCTTTTATCACTGAAGGAGAACCTATTTCTCTTTCCCCTCTGCTTCTGTATATTTCACCCAATACCAATGGAAAATACAAGTAAAATCCTATTAACAAACAAAATTTGGTGAGCAAAACAAAATCCCAAGATGGTCATATCTAAAAGTGTCAATCTTCTTCTTTTTGAGTCCATAACTTTTCAGGAAGTGGATAGCATATTTCATCATTCCTTTTGCTAATTATGGATTGTATTGACCAGAATTCTAAAGCTTTTCAAAATGTTTTTCTTTCTTTTTGCATTGTTGCTGTTTTTACATTTTTTTTTCTTTTTTGTCTGCTTACTTTATTCTGTACCAGCTCTTATAAGTCTTTCCATTTTGATGAAAGTGTCATTTTAAATTCTTTTACATGGCCTAATTGATAGCCACTACTATAGTTTCATTTTTTCGAATAAAAGCTGACATAACTATTTTGTACATATGGATATTTTTTCTCTTTTCTTGATCTCTTTAGGAATATAATCTTCAGAACAGTATTTCTGGGCCAAAGGGTCTATTAAGTTAGGGGCATAGTTTCAAATGGCTTTACAGAATGGCCATCCAAATTTATAACTCCACCATCTGTGCATTAATGTGCCTGTTTTACACCAGTCCCTTGAGCACATAATTTTCAGTTTTTATCATCTTTGCCTCAAAGTTACATTAATTTACATATCCCTCATTATTAGTTATTTGGAATATCTTTTTAGATGGCTCTTGATAGATGATATGTCTTCTTTTGAGACCTGGTTGTTCATTGCCTTTGAACATTTATCATTAGGAGAATGGTATAGGTTCTTATTAATTTGAATAACTTTCTCATCTATCTTAAATAAAAGATTTTTATCAAAAACTTTAAAGATATTTTCCAGTTGATTGTTTCCATTTTAGTAACATTCTAAGGATAATTGATTTTGTTTGTGTGAATAGCTTTTACATTTGATTTAATTGAAATAGGTCATGTTATTTTTTTTGATATCCTTTAGCCTTTTCTTGGTCATGAACTTTTGTGCTATCCATACATATAAAAGGTGATTTTCCCCCTTGCTTTTCTACTTTGTCTATGATGTGATCTTTCACATATAAAGCATGTGTTGGATGTCTATTCAGAATCTACTACTGTATATTGAATGAGAAATTACTCTCTAAAACTTATCTTAACCACATTTCTTTCCAACTTTCCAGGTTTTATTTGGTCTAATAGTACATCTTTTCTCCAACATAAAAATGAACCATTTACAAAGAAATAGAAACAAAAGGTATCATATTAAACTCTTTCTTTGATAAAAATATAATTATTTTTACTGGGGAAAAAAAAGAGAGGCAAAACAGAGAAAGAAATTTGCAAAATCCCTTAAAATTGATACAAAAACTTTGAAATATAAACCAAAAATCTGTAGTATCATATAAAAAGATATATGCTACCACCAGGCTATATTTATGCCAGAATTCATACTTTGTTGATTCAATGTTAGAAAAAGTATAAAACAATAATATATCAATAATACAAATAGAGCAATAAACTCTGGGGAAAAGTTTTGAAAAAAATAACATGTTTATATATACATATATATGTATATAAATGTTAGAAATAATGGGGATTCCAGGACCAGATGGATTTACATGTGAATTCTACCAAACATTTAAAGAACAGTTAACTCCAATATTATATAAACTATTCGAAAAAATAGG
>JAJPUD010000084.1:812026-880612 GCA_023553655.1 Myrmecobius fasciatus
AAAAAAAAAAGAATGAAATGGAAAACCACTCCAGTATCTTCATGACCAAAGTAGGGTCATGACGGATCAGACATAACTAACATATGTATTTCTTGCAAACTTTAAGATACTACGCAAATGCTAGCTATTATTGTTGCTGTTGTTATTGTTTTCTCTAGTTAATAAATGTGAAAACTGAAAAAAAAGAAATAATGGGGATAAATGGACTATTCCTTAATATGATAAAAATTTCTATCCAAATCAAAACTAATATACGTAATGAGTATTATCTAGAAGTGTTTCCAATATAATAGAAATAAAGCAAGGATGTCCATTGCAACCACTATTATTTGATATGGTATTCTAGAAATACCAGGTATAGCAATTAAAAAAGGGGCAAAAAGAATTTGAAGATGTAAACATACAAAAAGAGTAAACCATATTATTGTTTGATGATATGATGGTTTACTAAGACTATAATAAGGAGATAACTGAAAATGAACCGAAACAATAATTTGAATATAGTTGTAGGACATAAAACAAATCTAGAAGAATCATCTTATGTCTGTGTATTACCAACATCATCTCAGTAGAAGGAGATAGAAAGAAAAATTCCATTTAAAATAACTACTGATTTATTTGTGAGCCTTCTTAATGAGACAGAAGTCATATGGATGCAACTCCAAAGCACTTATCAGAAATACAGATGTAAAGAAGTGGAGAAATATTAATTACTCATGAGTAGGCTGAACTAATATAATAAAAGTGATAATACTACTTAAATTAAATTAAAATAAATCCAGTGCTATGCCATTTATACTACCAAAACATAACTTTACAGAACTTAAAAAAGAACAACAAAATTAATCAGGAGGAATGAAAGTTTAAAAATCTCAAGAGAAAAAATGAAAATAAAAGGGGGGAAAGGCATAGAGGTTCCTATTTCAAGTAATACTACAAAGAAGGAATTATTAAGTGTTGAATCAATATCAAGCTACTTTGTTTTGGTTTTTTAAAAAAGAGAAGTTATATTTGAAAAGCCCTTAAACATCAGCTGTTAAGGATTCACTGTTTAAGTAAAAATACTGATTCTCATTTTTCTTTTTTTCCATTTTTTATTGTGTCGGCTTGTTGTCCTATTTGTAAAATGAAGAAGTGAGAGTCTTCCAGTTCTAAGGATGTACATGATTTTAGTGGTTATCTAAATAAGGTATAACTGAAAATAAAATTTTAGTAATTTTTACATTTTGTATTTATATGAAATTACAAACTGTTATCTACATACACAGATCAAAAACATGTCCCTCTTTCACATTTTCTTTTTTTCTTTTGAGGTAATTAGGTTTCCTCCTATTACTTAGGGTTGAAACTTTAGAATTATCCTTAGTTCTTCTTTTTCTTTCACTTTCTATATCCAGTCAGTTGCCAAATCTGGTTTACTCTACCTTCACAATTTCTCTCACATTTGTTACTCAAGTGTGACAGTTGTTTCTCTTTTAAGTTGTGTATTTTCTCAACAATCATATCTTAATAAATGTTTTTAATGATATTATCGATGGCCTCTCTTTGAACACTGCCATGACTATTAGTGGTGGTTCATGCCCTCATCTGATGCTATATTATTGTAAAGGCTTTCAAGCAAATATCTTATCCTTCAGTCTTCCTTGGTTTTGATTCAAGATCTAATAAATAAACCAGACAAAGAAAACAACATATGTAGTATTACTCAATCATAGTTCCCTCTAAAAGAGAGATGAGTGCATTATCATGTCTCTTCTTTAGAGGAGAATGGAGTTAAAATGGTTCACCAGAGAGCTAGAGGAGGAAGGAAGAAAAGTTTAATTAGAGTGTTCTTGGGAAAGAAAACAAAGAGGTCAAAGGATTAGAGGTCATGGTCTGGCAGAAGAACAAGTTTTGGGGTTGCACAGAGAGAAATGAAATAATGACAAATTTTGGTCAGATAAAGGGATTTCCAACGTCATGAACATGGCAATAGTGAATTTGTGGATGATAGCAAGATCAAGGTATCTTTGCCTGAGGCTGGAATAAAGTGCAGAAATAGGTCATGTGAAATAAGCTAATTGAAGAATTGGGATGGTAGAGTTGGAAGCATGCCTGCCCTTCCATATCTCCAATATTGACCTGCCATCTTTTGTTTTCTTTGCCTATTTGCTTGCTATAATGTAAAACATTAAAGGAGTTATCATGAGGAGATCAATATTGATTTAGAGGCTCCATACTTCTAAACTAAAATGAAAGTGACTTTTCCCTTTCATATTACATATCTACCTTATAAAATACCTACTTCTATCTATCTATCTATCTTTCTAATGAATTGCCCCTATTAGATTAACTTCTTAAAAGATTTAAATTGTACTTTTTATCATGCTTAATAAAGGACTGTTGAATTCAAAGTAATTACTTGCATTCTAGAATGGATTGCTAAACTGTTAGTCTAAGATATGATATTACTTTATGGGATAATCAGCAAAACCATATTATCATAAACCATACATCTACTGGTGTATCTTAGTTAAATTCTAAGCATAAAAAGGATGCTAGAAGAAAAGTAGAGATAAGAGAAGAGAATAATAGACAAGAAAAAGAAAATATAGAGAAGAAGAAACTGGATAAATCTGCTTTCTTGGTTTTGTAAAACCATTTATGAGAACTGAGTTCATTATAATTGGATTTTGTGACTTTGTCTATCAGTTGAATGATAAGTTTTGGTAATTTTTGTTAGAGGGGGAATATCCCCTAATGAAGAGTGACTATTGTACAATACTTTAAATGCTTTGTGTGTTTTTTTTTCCTAAAGAAAGGTCCAGTCTAAGCTATTTTTCACAGCTGGTGATTTTCAGAGCTTCCTAGGCATTAGAAAGAAATTTGATTGATATTATAAAAAGGTAATTTTTTTTCTTGAAACATTTACTTAAAGTTTACAAAACACACACACACACACATATAATGTCTATAATGCCTTACAGGTCTTTGATATGTTTCTGTAAAGCAGATGTGCTTCTTGGGAGGAGACAATTTCACATGCCTATTCTTAGAACCTAATTATAAACATAATTAATTTCATAATTATGGTGATGAACATAATTGATTTTGAAAATTAAACATTTGCTTATTGCATAGGTGTTGAGATTTCACAACATAGCACAAGCTGTTTTCTTATATTTAGGAGCAGAACTCTGCCCTTATGAATTATTCTCCTCCTAGAACTGACTTGTATCAGGTGTAGTTTCTGGCTTGAGCTGCTTTGCTGGGATAACAAAGACATGAATCAGAGATAGCTCATATCATAGGATCATAGACTGAGCTGAAAAAGAACATCAGGGACCATTTTGTCCATCCCAGCCCCTCTTTTTGCATGCAGGGAAACTGAAGTCTGATGATGTTAAATGGCTTGTTCAAGGTTACCTATTTGAGAACAATCCAAGCTGCAACCCTGGCATAGGGTTCCAGAACTATTCCTTTCCCCACTTCTCCCCCTTGACTCTTGGGTTTTATTTTCTTTCCTGAAGAAAATAAAAAGGAATTTATTTAGAAAAAGGAAAGGAAAGGAAACACTGACAAATGTCAGTTATCACTAAGACCACAAAGGAACAATTTATCTCTTGTCTCTATCCAGTCTTGGAAAAAAAAATACAAAAACATAAAAAATCAGCTTAAAACATATCATTGCCACAATTCAAACTTGTCAGGAAATGTGACAAAACAGTGTTTCTCTAAGAAAAACATCATCATTGTTTTTGGATAGCTCATCAGATCATATTTTTAACTTTTTCTATCCCAAGTCAGAAGGAACAATGAAACAGTAGCATGAACATTGGTTATACAAAACAAACTAGTTAAGCTGCCAAAAGCTCTGTACACTGGGATTTCTAGTATCCCATGTTCTAAGGTATTATATACATGATCTTTTGAAATTAAATTGATTGACAGGAATATTAAAAAAAAAACAAAATGGAGAATGGAAATGGCACAAGAAAGGATTAGAATCATTTGAACAGAAGCCCAAGGATCTAGAGGTTTGAAATAACCTTGGGTGCATTTACTTCTACCCTTCCCAGAAGCAGGGATTCCTTCTATGTTGTTCAGTATTTTAGTCATGTATGATTCTTTGTGACCCTATTTGGGTTTTTTTTGGATGTTGGAGGGCTTTGCCTTTTCTTTTTCCAGCTCAATTTATAGTTGAGAAAACTGAGACAAACAGAGTTAAGTGACTTGCTCAGATTTGATTTAAAATCAGGAAGGTGAATCTTACTGACTCTGGTGCTCTATCCACTGTGTCATCCAGCTGTCTCAACTCCTTCTAAAGTGTTCTTCATAGCTGATTTTTGGGAGTTGGAGATGAGGAAGGTTGGTGCCCATATTGCTGAAGGAATAAAAGATAGGAAACTGGCATTTAAGGATCAGCTGATAGAACATTGTTTGGAGAAAAGGAAGTTTTAGAGGAAGATGATCACAATAGTTGTTTTAAAGTATTTAAAGTGTGTATATATATATATATTCTTATCCTTAGGGTAGCATTAAAAGCAATAGTTCGAGGAAAGGACATATGAGAAAACTTTTTCTCCTCCTAATAATTAGAGCTGTCCCAAAGTGGATTGAGCTTCCTTGGGAGGCAGTGAATTTCTCACCAATGAAAACTTTAATCAGAAGTTAGATTTCCCTTTCTTTTTTTTAAAGGAGTTATTTTGTTGAGTGGATTTTTTCCCCATTTTGCCAATTCTATTTTTTTTTATTAGAGCTTTTTATTTGTATAACATGTATGGGTAGTTCCCCAGCATTGATCTTTACAAAGCTTTCCATTACAAATTTTGCCCCAGTCCCCTCCCTTCCCCTAGATGGCAGGAAGTCCACTACATGTCAATAATATTGAAATACTTGACAAGTTGTGCAAGAAAAATCTACAAGAAAAAAAAAGAAAATCAGAGAAAGAAAACACAATGCAAGCAAACATCAATAGAAATCATGAAAATGTTACGTTGTGGTCCATATTTCATATCCCTCTCTCTGGGTGTATATGGTTTTCTTCAGTGAACAATTGGAACTGGTTTGAGACAATTCTTTGTTGCAGAGAGCCATGTCCATCAGAATTGATCATCATGTGATATTGTTGTTGCTGTGTATAATGATCTGGTTCTGCTCATTTCATTCAGCATCAGTTCATGCAAGTCTCACCAGGCCTCTCTGAAATCGTCCTGCTGGTCGTTTCTTCAAGAGCAATAATATTCCATAACATTCATACACCATAATTTATTCAGCCACTCTCCAATTGATGGGCATCCATTCAGTTTCCAGTTTCTAGCCACTACAAAAAGGGCTGCCACAAACATTCTTGCACATATGGGTCCCTTTCCCTCCTCTAAGAACTCTTTGGGGTATAGGCCCAGTAAAAACACTGCTGGGTCAAAGGGTATGCACAGTTTGATAACTTTTTTTTTCTTTTTGCTGAGGCAATTGAGGTTAAGTAACTTGCCCAGGGTCACACAGCTAGGGAATGTTATGTGTCTGAGACCAGATTTGAACTCATGTCTTCCTGACTTCAGGGCTAGTGTTCTATCCACTGTGCCACCTAGCTGCCCCAGTTTGATAACTTTTTGAGTGTAGCTCCAAATTGCTCTTCAGAATGGTTGGATCCGTTCACAGTTCCACCAACAATGTATTAGTGTCCCAGTTTTCCCACATCCCCTCCAACATTCATCACCATCCCTTCCTGTCATTTTGCCAATCTGACAGGTGTGTAGTGGTACCTCAGAGTTGTTTTAATTTGCATTTTTCTGATCAATAGTGATTTGGAGCAACTTTTCATATGACTAGAGATGGTTTTAATTTCATCATCTGAAAATTGTCTGTTCATATCCCTTGACCACTTATCTATTGAAGAGTGGCTTGAATTATTATATATGAGACAATTCTCTATATATTTTAGAAATGAGGCCTTTATCAGAACCATTAAATGTAAAGATGATTTCCCAATTTGATGCTTCCCTCCTAATCTTGTCTGCATTAGTTTTATTTGTACAGAAACTTTTTAACTTAATATAATCAAAATTATCTATCTGGTGTTCAATTAGGAGTTCCAGATCTTCTTTGGACATAAATTTATTCCATCTCCACATGTCTGAAAGGTAAACTGTATTAAGTTCCTCTAATTTGCTTACAAAATCACTCTTTATATCTATATCTTGAACCCATTTAGATTTTATCTTGGAATGTGTTATTAGTTATGGGTCAAGCCCTAATTTCTTCCACAGTAGTTTCCAATTTTCCCAGCAGTTTTTCCCGAATAGTGAGTACTTATCCCAAAAGTTGGGATCTTTGGGTTTATCAAACACTAAATTGTTAAGGTTATTGCCTAGATTGTGCTGATAACCTATCCTGTGTCACTGATCGACTGCTCTATTTCTTAGCCACTAGCAAATGGTTTTGATGATCGCTGCTTTATAATATAGTTTTAGATCTGGTACAGCAAGGCCACCTTCATCTGCCTTTTTTTTCATTAATCCCCTTGAAATCCTTGACCTTTTTTCTTCCAAATGAACTTTGCTACTATTTTTTCTAGATCTGTAAAATAGTTTCTTGGGAGTTTGCTTGGTATGACACTAAATAAGTAGATTAGTTTGGGTAATATTGTCATTTTTATTATATTCGCTCTGCCTACCGATGAGCACTTAATGTTTTTCCAATTAATTAGGTCTGATTTTATTTGTGTGGAAAGTGTTTTGTAGTTTAGTTCGTATAGTTTCTGACTTTTCCTTGGCAGTTAGATTCCCAAATATTTTATCCTATTATCTGTTATTTGGAATGGAATTTCTTTTTGTATCTCTTGCTGCTGAACTTTGTTGGTAATATATAAAAATGCTGATGATTTATGTGGATTAATTTTGAATCTGCAACTTTGCTAAAGTTGTGAATTGTTTCTAGTAGTTTTTTAGTTGAGTCTCTAGGGTTCTCTAAGAATACCATCATGTCATCTGCAAAGAGTGATAATTTGGTTTCTTCATTACCTACTTTGATTCCTTTTATCTCTTTTTCTTCTCTTATTGCTAAAGCTGACATTTCTAATATAATATTAAATAGTAATGGTGACAGTGGGCAGCCTTGTTTCACTCCTGATCTTATTGGGAATGGTTTTAGTTTGTCTCCATTACATATGATGCTTGCTGATGGTTTTAAATAGATGCTACTGATCATTTTAAGGAAAAGCCCGTTTATTCCTATACTCTCTAGTGTTTTTAATAGGAAAGGGTGTTGGATTTTATCAAAGGCTTTTTCTGCATCTATTGAGATAATCATATGGTTTTTGTTAATTTTGTTATTAATATAATTAATTATGCTGATAGTTTTCCTAATATTGTACCAGCCCTGCATCCCTGGTATAAATCCTACTTGGTCATAGTGTACTATCCTGGGGATGACTTTCTGTAATCTCATTGCTAATATCTTATTTAAAATTTTTGCATCAATATTCATTAGGGAAATTGCTCTATAGTTTTTTTTCTCTGTTTTCACCCTACCTGGTTTAGCTATCAGCACCATATTGGTCTCATAGAAGGAATTTGGCAGTATACTGTCTGTCCCTATTTTCTCAAATAGTTTGTATAGCATTGGAATTAATTGTTCTTTGAATGTTTGGTAGAATTCACATGTAAATCCATCTGGCCCTGGAGATTTTTTCTTAGGGAGTTGGTTAATAGCTTGTTCTATTTATTTTTCTAATATGGGGCTATTTAAATAATTTATATCCTCTTTTGTTAACCTGGGCAATCTATATTTTTGTAGATATTCCTCCATTTCATTTAGATTATCAAACTTACTGGCATAAAGTTGGGCAAAGTAACTCCTAATTATGTTTTGATTTCCTCTTCATTGGAGGAAAGTTCTCCCTTATTATTCTTGAGACTAACAATTTGATTTTCCTCTTTCCTTTTTCTTATCAAATTAACTAAAGGCTTATCTATTTTGTTGGTTTTTTCGTAAAACCAACTCTTACTTTTATTTATTAATTCAATAGTTTTCTTATTTTAGATTTTCCAATTTGGTATTTGAGGGTTTTTAATTTGTTCTTTTTCTAGTTTTTTTAATAATAAGCCCAATTCGTTGATCTTTTCTTTCTCTATTTTATCCAAGTAAGCATCTAGAGATATAAAATTGCCCCTTAAAACCGCTTTGGCCGTATCCCACAAATTTTGGTATGTTGTCTCCTTATTGTCATTCTCCTGGATGAAATTATTGATTGTGTCTATAATTTGCTCTTTCACCCATTCATTCTTCAGGATTAGATTATTTAATTTCCAATTAACTTTTGATTCATTTTCTCCTGGCCTTTATATTGCATGTGATTTTTATTGCATCATGATCTGAAAAAGATGCATTTACTATTTCTGCCTTTCTGCATTTGATTTTGAGGTTTTTATGCCCGAACACATGGTCAATTTTTGTATAGGTTTCATGGACTGCTGAGAAAAAAAATAAACTCCCTACTGTCTCCATTCAACTTTCTCCATAGATCTATCATACCTAATTTTTCTAACAATTGGTTTATCTCCCTAGTTTCTTTCTTGTTTATTTTGTGGTTTGATTTATTTAATTCTGAGAGAGCAAGGTTGAGATCCCCCACTAGTATCGTTTGGCTGTCTATTTCTTCTTGCATCTCTCTTAATTTTTCCCCTAGGAATTTGTGTGCTATTGCACTTGGTGCATATATATTTAGTATAGATATTGCTTCATTATCTATGGTACCCTTTAATAAAATATAGTTTCCTTCCTTATCTCTTTTGATTAGATCTATCTTGGCTTTTACTTGATCTGAGATAAGGATTGCTACCCCTGCTTTTTTTTGTTCACCTGAAGCATAATAGGTCCTGCTCCAGCCGTTTACCTTCATCCTATATGTGTCACTATGTTTTAGATGTGTTTCTTGTAGACAACATATTGTGGGATTCTGGTTTTTAATCCAGTCTGATATCTGCTTCCGCTTTATGGGAGAGTTCATCCCATTCACATTCACAGTTAGAATAACTAATTCTTTATTTCCTGCCATCTTATTTACCCAAGTTATGTTTTCCCCTTTGCTTTACCCTTTCTCCCTTCTCCCCTTCTCATTACTTTGCTTTTGATGACCCCCTCTCCCAAACAATCCACAATCCTTTAGATACCCTCCCCCTTTCCCCTGATTCTTCTATTTTCCCTTCTAATAGTTTATCCCTTTCTTTTTTCTCCTTTCCCTCCCACTTCCCTCTAGCAACAGATAAGTTTCTATGTGAAATCAAGTGTCTGATATACACTTTTATAACCCAACCTGATGAGAGTAAGATTTACACAATGCTCACCTCCCTCCCCTCTTTCTCTCAATTATATTAGGTTTTCTTTGCCTGTTCAAGAGATTTTACCTTGTTTTTACCTCCTTTTTTTTAGATCTTATTTTACCACTTTTTCCCTCTTTTCCCCAGTATGACAAACTTTCCCCCTCTAGTTTTCTTTTTCATATTATCAAAGTAATATCTAGTTAATTATACCCCCAAACTTTGAGTATCCCCCTAGTAGAAATAAAGTTCTCAAGAGTCCATTCCTTTTTACCTTTTTATTCTTCTCTTGAGTACTGTGTTTGGATGTTGAATTTTTTGTTCAGATCTGGTCTTTTCATTAGAAATAGGTGAAATTCACCTATATCATTGAATGACCATCGTCTTCCCTGGAGGATAATGCTCATTCTAGTTGGATAGGTTATTCTTGGCTGTAATCCAAGTTCCTTTGCTTTTAGAATATCTGGTTCCAGGCCCTTCGATCCTTCAATGTGGAGGCTGACAGATCGTGTGTGATTCTAATTATTGATCCTCTGTATTTGAATTGTTTCTTTCTAGCTGCTAGCAGAATCTTTTCCTTGGTGCTATAGTCCTGAAATTTAGCCAAAATATTCCTTGGGGTTTTAATTTTGGGGTCTCTTTCAGAAGGTGATCAGTGAATTCTTTCAATGGTGATTTTGCCTTCTGATTCTACAATCTCAGGGCAGTTTTTTTCAGGATTTCCTGGAAGATAGTGTTTAGATTCTTTTTTTCATCATGGCTTTCAGGAAGTCCAATAATCCTTAGATTGTCTCTCCTAGATCTATTTTCCAAGTCACTTGTTTTTCCTAGGAGATATTTCATATTTTCTTCTAATTTTTCTTTTTTTTTGTTTTCATTTGACTGATTCTTTAAGTCTTATTGAGTCATTCACTTGCATTTGTTCAATTCTTATTTTTAAAGTGTTGTTTTCTTCAGTTACCTTTTTAAGCTCCTTTTGTAACTGGCCAATTAAATTTTTTTGTTCATTGCATTCTTTTCCCACTTCACTAATTTTATTTTTCAATAAATTGGTGTCTTTTTCATATCTTTTTTGCAGGGCATCATATCCTTCTTCCACTGATTTCAGTTTATTTTCCCATTTATCCTCCAGCTCTCTTATGAGGTTCTTTATGCAGTCTTCTAGAAAGGCCTTTTGAAAAGGGGACCAGTGATGGTCCTTAATAACTTCCTTTGGAGTTTTGTCTTAAGGAACCTCAGGATCTGGGGTCATCCCTTCTTTCTCTCGATAAAAGCTGTCTATGGTGAGAGCTCTCTTTTGATTCTTCATTTTTTTATACAGCGTGGATGTCTCTTTAAGGCCTGGAAAAACGGTGGCTAAAGATCTTTTCCCTGGGGCACTTCGGCGAATTAACTTAAGGTGCTGGGCCGGTGGGGGCTAGGACTAAGTCCGAATTACTCCTTAAACAATGCAAGTCTGCCAGAATACCTGTCCACAATCAGGGCAGAGTGTCCTGAGTGCCTCAGATAAACTCCAAGTGTTTTGAGTTTGGAGTGTGGAGTTTCTGCCACAATGAGCTGAGCTGAGTCCCACCCTCACTTCTGGCCTACACCCGAGTCCACTGTTTATCCCTCTGTCCAAGTTAGACAAACCTGATATGAAGTTCTTCAGAAAGCAATGTCCAGTTCAGAGGCTTATTTTATTGTTGGTTTGAGAGAAGATTGGAGGAGGATGCAGAGAGCCATGTTTTCACTCTGCCATCTTGGCTCCGTCCCCCGGAAGTCCCCGCTCCCAATTTTATTTTTAAGGAGTTGTTTTCTTTTTCCACTTAATCAAATTTATTTTCAAGAAGTTGTTTTCTTCAGTATATATTTTTTCTATTTTGCCAAATTTATTTTTAAGTAGTTTTCTTCAATTTCCATGCTTCCTTTCAAGATTTTGTCTTTTTCCCCCTAACATTCTCCTGCAATGTTATCATTTCTTTTTCCCATTTTTCATCTATCATTCTTTTAAGATCCTTTTTGAAGTCTCCAAAAAGAAGTTTGTTGAAGTAGAGACCAGTTCATATCCTCCTTTGAGGCTTCACCTGAAGGCATTTTTTTCTTTGCTGTTCTCTTCTGTGTTTGTGTTCTGATCTTCCTTGTCTCCATAGTAGCTTTCTATAGTCAATAGTCAATGCTCTTTATGTGTTTTTGCTCATTTTAAAAACTTGAACTTTGTTCCTAGGGCACAGGGGAGATTCTCACAAGCTTCCTTGACAAGGGAACAAATTCCTCTTATTGACCATGGATGGGCTGGTGTGCTACAGATTCCCCATAGCATTGGATGAACCTGGGCAAGTCCCACCTGTTATACTGGGGTTTGAGGGCTCATAATTTGCCTTCATACTTGTGCTGGAATTCGCACAGGTGGTCTGTTGATCCCTTGGCTTTCTGAATCAGGACAGTGTAGCCAATGCTGTTGTATTTTGGCTAAGAGTCTCCTACTAGAGTCATTGGGCTGACCTCCTCACTCCTTAACTGCACTGAGTCATCTTCCCCTGACCAATTGAGATAGACCTTTCCTGAAGTCCTTCCAAGATATCTTAAACTGGAATATAATTTAACTCCAAATGTTTGTGGGTTCTGTCACTTCAAAATCTTTTCAGAGGCTTGATTAAGTGTTAATTCTGAGGGAAGCTGAGGCGAGCTCGGGCAATGTCCTGTCTGCTCTCAGTCATCTTGGCTCAATCCCTTATAGATTCCCATTTGTCACTGATGTTATTAAAATTCCATTGGGACAAGGTGATCTTTTAGTTTCGTTTGAATGCCAATATTCTATAAATCTAAGAATTTCCTAGGGATGGAGTTGAAAAGCAGAGGTTATCCAGTCCAATTCCATCCTTTTCCAAATAAAGAAACTGCCCAAGGGGCAGCTAGATGGTGCAGTGGATACAGTACCAACCTTGAAGTCAGGAGGACTGAAGTTCAAATCTGTCTTCAGAAACTTAAACATCCTAGCTGTGTGACCTTGGACAAGTCACTTAACCCCAAATGCCTCAGAAAAAAAAAGAAAGAAAACTGCCCAGGGAGATAAGTGACTTGCCAAAGATCACAAAGGTAATAAATTTTAGGAATGAGATTTGAACTCAGAGCCTCAGATTCTGAAAACAGTGCTTTTTGCCCTGAAATGGAATAGAATCCACTTCTATTGAGTTAAAATAACATGAATCTAATCTGGAAACTTTTGTTGAAGACTGATATGTTCATAATTTCAGGGAAAGGGATGGAGTAAGCAATCTCAAAAAAAATAGAACTGAAGATAGGTTCAGGCTATTTCCCTTGTTCCTTTGAGGAAGTCATAAGATCATAAATATAGAAGACTTCAGGATCTATCTAGAGGAACCCTCTCATTTTACAAATGATGAAAATGATGTCCAAGTTTATTAAATGTCTTGTTCAAAGCCACATAGAAAATAAGCATCAAAGATGAGATTTAAACTCAGGTCATATTATTGCCAAATTTACACTGATTTCTTATCTTCAGTTATGTTAATAAAGTGGTAATGGGCATATCCTTATTTTTCATGGAGAGATGTGTTTAGTCAACTCGGGGAATGTGAGAATTAGTCTTCAATGCTGTTTGTATATGCTTAGGAGCGTGATAAATGTTTAACAACTAACCCTTCAAAAATGTACATACTTTTCAATTTCATCTGCATTATTAACAGTTCTTCCATTATTTTTTTTAAATCTAGAAATCTTTGAAACACAAAATCAATCACTAATTTGTAGCATTTACTGATTTCAGAGATAAAAATGCTCATACTGAAAATTGAACAGTCAGTTCTCATGAGCCAATTCAAGCTGCCTCCAGCAACTGTGGGCTTAAGAGGAACACAGTCAACAGTGGCTTAATCCCTTCTAGTGAATCACAATTTTCTGATCAGTTTTCTTTAGTGCTTATTATGGTTAATTTTTTTCTAGTCTAGGTTTTTGTTTACCTCTAGATCAGTAAAAACATTTTATCCTGTTTGGTGACTTCTTTGATTTATTCATTTTTAGCTTTGTGCCAGAGTCAGGCTTCTAACCCGGCTTTACCTTTGGGCACAGTAGTGTTCTTTGCTCCTAGGTCTGTGTTGCCTTGGTTCCTTTTTCCGTTTCATGCTTAGTTACTTTTCTTGAGAGCACTGAATCTTCAATGCCTTCTTGATATACTAGAACACAGGTCCAGGAACATTGGTGCCCTTAGGTAGGTTATGCTGAATTGAGCTGGTTGTTGTCACCATTGGTGGCTTCTAAAATTCCTGTTGTGGTTTTTCCTGTGATCATCCTGGGGTATTCTTGGGGGACCTTATATTTTTGTTGCCTTCAGACATAGAATCTTGGACACTACATGTGTCTGTCATCCTGTTTTTGGTCATATTGGGTGATTAGCCGTTTGTTTGCCTTAATGTGTTTTATTTTTTGTTGCTTTTTGACTTGTGGATGACTGTTTATGGAATTTTAGGATTGAAAAAAAGTCATTTGATTTAGTTTTTCATAAGATTTCTTCATCATTATTTGGCCATGTTAATTACAGGTTTTTGTTGGACTGAGTATGAGGCAGCAGGATTTCCTTCTTCTGGACAGTTGACCATCTTGACTGAAAGTCCTCAAGTGTCTATTATATTCCTGAATATATATATATATATATATATATTTTCAGGAATATATATTCCTGAACTGGACTCTTTTTCAGTTCTACTAGATTGTATCTTATAAACTTAATACTTTCTGCAAAAGCACTACTCTTTGTTCTTTTTATGCCCTAAAACTTAACTAGTATAGGGAACTCTTAGTGAGGAAATGACTTCTTTCAATGAATATAAACAACTGATTTATAACTTGTACTCTTAGATAGTTGCCTTGGTAGGTGTCTAATTAGTTCAATGGATAAATGTCACTTTATATTTAGCCATTTATCAATGATGGTAGTGTCAAAATCTTTATGAAGTGGTATTTCAATATCATATCATGTGATGTACCTAGTATAATTGTAGAAAGAAAATTGAAACTCAATAAAAACTTGTTAATTGAGGAGGGAAAATATAATTTTCTTCATGTACTGATAGTAAGTCATCAAAATGAATTCCTGTGTTCAAGTCACAACTCTGACACATCCTGATTGTGTGACTATAAACATATAACATCTAAAGTTTTAGGCAACTTTCTACAACTCTAAATCACTGAGAAAGTGCCAACTTGCATTAGTAAAAGGAGTTTTTTCCTCAGGTAGTTCCCTAAACCATCAAAACCACAGGTTTAGTATTCATCCATTTGTTCTTTCATTCATCTTTCCATTAGTACTGGTATGCATGTACTCATATGTATGTATAAATGTATACATGCATACATAGAAATGGCCTATATACTAGTGCATGTACATATTAAGTTAGTATAAATTTTAGGAGATTCATTCCTAGAGGGAAAGACTAAGTTTATGTTGGAAGCTGGAGACATTGATAAAAAGTGATCTTCATGGTTTTTCTATCAGTGTGATTTTTTTAAACTAAAGAAATTTTATTCTTTAGTTACACCATTATATTAACAAATTGTTATGTTCCTAGGGTGTTTTAATCATGAAAGTGTTATAAGATGACATAGATTTTAAAACACTGAATCATGGTAATATCAAGGAAGTTCATCACAAAGAGAGCACATCCTGCCAGGCTTTTTAGTTATCTCAAAAAATCATAGGTAAAATTTGATTATGTGCCTGGTTCTTTTGATAGCCACTCCAACCTGATAGAAAGTTGATTGATAAAAGTGACAAGAGAAATTCCAGTTTGGACTAGTAATTCTCTCTTGACAACATAAAAGACATCATGATAGGCAAACTCTTATATAGCCTGGAGAAGGTCTACTGGAGATGACAAATGATTCAGAGACATTGTTCCTCACTGAGTAAATGGAGCGGAAACTTCCAGGGAAGTCAGACTGACAATGATGGAAACTATTACAAGATATCCAGGATGAGAGAACAACTGAAGCAAACTTAATTGAAAAGATCAAGAGGAAAGTGTGACAGCAGGGGGAGGAGAGGAAAGAGACCTTGCTGGAAAGGTTGCTAGAAGATGGATCCAAATTTGAAAGTATATGATTTTGAATGTATGGTCAAAACAATGATAAATAGTAATGAGAAGAATGATGAGCTAGGTGGAAGTCAGTATGAGAGAAACTTAAATCACCCAACAATCAGGAGATAGCAAAAGGACGATTAACCATAATCAATTTTTGGATGATGGAGTTTAGAATCTATTAAACTAGCTCTCAACCTAATCTATTACATAATATTCCATTGTTATTGGTAAAAGGAAAAAGTAATATATGGTGAAAGAAGTTTTTGTGATTTTATTTCTTAGTTACTCTTAGAGTCTGCTGATTTTTGTACTGAAACCAGACTTATAGACATAGCATATGATAGGTTACATGTCCATGAGTTCTGGGGTTCTATATATAACCAAGGTATCCAGTTCATTATTTGATTAACAAGCTTTTTAACTATTTAAAAATCATTAGAAATATAAAGACCAAAGTAAAACAATTCTTATTCTCAGGGAGTTTATATTCTATGTCAGGAAACAATTTGTAAATAAATAAGTAAATATGAAGTATATACAAAGGAAATGCATAGCAGTTTCAGTGCTGGGGTAAGGCTAGGGCCTGAAGGAGTCAGAAAGGACTATGTAGGCTATGACCCTTTAATTAAACTTTGAAGAGAGTCTTATAGACAGAGGTGAGGGATAGCACATGCTTCACTTGAGGGATAGTCTTGGATCCAGGAAGGAATGGGTTAATGTTCTACCTCTTATACAGACTATGAAAATGTTCCTCAGTGTGGAAGGCAAAGGTTGGGCTATGAGTCAGCTGTAGATAACTTTCCAAAATGCATCTCTAGAGGAAACTTCCAAACCCAGAGTTCTTTTTACTAGTGAAGTAACAATAAACAATGGGGCATTAAATATAATAATAATTGGAATTTACCAACCTGACTCAGGTTGGTCTCCTGTTAGTTTAGGTTCACTGTTGGGATGAAGTGAGATATTCATTTGTCATTCAAGGATTAAGGAAAAAAAAAGATTTACTTAGTCATAGAAGGAATCATTTAACAGTTAATAAAAAAGAGATTTGCTTAGCCATGACAAGAGGAAGCTAGTCAACATTATGAGCATTGATGATAGACATTCAGGACATCTTGAATAATGTAGGAAAATATTTTTAACTGAGTGAAATTTCTCTCCTTTGCCTATTACCATCTACCGGAAATGCATCAAAACACCTACAACTCGTCATAGTTACTTTGTATTCAAGACATGAGGATGTGCTGTCTTTACTTTTCTGAGCCAACCAATTCTTGAGGAAGGTCTTGATACCATTTAATTGTGACATTGACCACTCTTACCCCCATCACTTGTAAGTTACATACCTGTTTCATAGGAAAAACTGGCCAAATTCAATTAACTATGAGAATGGTGGGTTTAGGATATTGTTTCTATCATAGTCATACATATTCTTACTTTGCTTTGATTCTCAGCATGAAGCAATTTATAGTATTGTCAAATTAACTCAACTGTATTTATGGGCCTTTTCTTAATTTCTCTTTTTCAATAAGTTTCTACTTACTGTTTACTTTATAAATATTTATTATAAACATTCCTTCAGTTTACCCTTTTCCCATAGAAGGAATTTATAATTGAAGTTTGTAACTTTATCTATTATTTCATCATCATCATAATTTTTCTTTTCCATTTTGTTTTGAATTTCTAGAGAGCTGAGCGTAGGTTAACCTGTAATCTCTGACTCCCATAGTGATTAGCATCATGTCATGAATGTACAATGAGTACTCATATTTGACTGTTAGAAAGCTTTCTATTAGTGGCTGCTCAGGTGAATCACTCTCTGGCATCTTTTTAAACATCACCCCACAAATCACAAAGCATAAACTGAGTAATGAAGTGGAATAGAAGAACTATTCTAAGATGTCTGAACTACTCCACAATTGTTCCAAGAGATCCAGAAGTTGGAATGAAAAAACCTCCAAAAATCAATCAGTCGATTAACATGCATTTGTCAAGTGTTTACTATATGCCAGGCACTGTGCTAAAGACTAGAAATTTAAAAAAAACGCAGCCTCCCCTTATTCTCAAGGAGCTTACCTTTTAAGAGGGTAACAACATATATACAAGTTGGTATATGTAATAAATGTAAAGCTCTTATCGAAGTTCTGACCCATAGTAGGCTCTTAATAAATGCTTGTTCTCTTCTTTCCCCCCTACAAGATAAATAAAGAATAGGTGGAAAATTAGAAGGGAAGGCACTGGCATTTTTCTGGAGCTGAGAATGCTTGAGTTGAGACTTAAAGGAGACAAGAATTCCAAGAAGTGAGAAAGGTAATCATGGGGTTGGCCAATGCAAAAGGGTAGAGAAAGGAAGTGGAGCAGCAGGTGTAAAGAATAGTGAGCAGGCCAATGTGCCTAAATTGTAAAGTGTGTAGACAGCAGTAACATGTTAAAAGAGTGGAAAGGTTGTAAAGAAGCCAAATGATAAACAGGAGAGTTTACTTTTGATATAGGTGGTGATAGAGAACCATTGATATTGATATGGCTATGATATTGATAGAGAACTACATTTGAGAAAAATTAATTTGATATTCCAGTGTGTGAAAGATTGATTGGAGCCATAAGGGGCAAACAGCAAAAAGTTTAATCAGAAGTTATTGCAGTAGTAGGTGATGAGGACATGTTGAACAAGACATATTATTTCTCTTCTACTTTTCTATCTTTCTCAGCTGTCCCATTTCCTTTAGTGGTACTCTAGTGGCAGATTAATCTAAGGATGGGATTGTCATCTGGGATGATTCTTGACTAGGGAGCAATGTGCAGATATATGTTCTGAAGAGGCCTAGGACCAAGTTGGGAACAAAGGAATCTTAGGATTTTGGTGCAAATATAGAATACCACAAGGCAGCTATGTTAAATGCTCCCTCAGAGTGTGCTAACTGGTGCTTGCCTAAGTATTGGTTGGCTCCCATAGAGTGCACAAAATTAATGTTCTATCTTAATGTCATTGCACAATTAAATTTCATTTTCTGTTTTGTTGGCTTGGTATTTAAAAGGCTTTTTGTAGAGAGGGAGACAGTGTGATATAGTAAAAAGGGCCCTGGCCTGAAGAAATCTCAATTCTAGTCCTTGCTCTGTTACTTATAAGACATATGACTTTGTTCAAGTCACTTTACCTTCCTCTAAACCTTAGTTCCTTCTTCTGTTCCCTTATTCCTAGTTCTCTCATCTGTAGATGAGGAGAATGAATGAAATGATGTACAAAGCCTCTTTCAGTTCTAATGTTCTTTGATTGTCTTATAATTTAAACTTATGCTCATTTAGATATATAGACCTGTTTTCTTCTCTAATCTGCCTTCTTAGCACTCAGATTATCATTTGATCCCACATACTTTTGTATTTAATGCTATTTTGTGAAAAGTATCCTACATCACCACTTTGTGTGATATGAAGAAACTGGAGGAAAATGAGGAAAGAAAATTCCCCATTGATTGGAAAATGACTGAAGAAATTGTGCTTGATAACTATAATAGAACATGCGTGCTGGAAGAAACAATGTGTATGAAAACTTCAGAGAAACCTGAGAAGAGTTGTATGAACTATAGTAGAGCCAAGTGAGTGGAATCAGAAAGACTAGTTTTATTCATTTAAACTTGTTTTTAAGCAATTAATACATTGACTTCATTACTATAAAGGCAACACTAAGAAAATTCTAAAATTGTAAACTGACAATTTTTTAAAAAGCAGCAATAAAACACTTTAAGAAGTGTCTTATTTGTCATATGTGTGCTTGCTTTCTCTTTGATAAAATCAGACTTCTCAAGGGCAAAGATTATGTTTTTTCCTTATCTCTTCTCTCTTTCTGATACCTCCCTGCCCCCAAATAGGAACCTAGTAAATGCTGACTGAGTGCTTTAATCTGCTGACCAAAGACATTCCTTGGACTGCTCTTCTCTGAGGGGTATTCTAGGTCATTATTTTCACTGGATATTAATCAAGATATAATTTAACATTTTAAGTGAAAGCTAACCATTTAGTCTGTGATAGATTTTTGGTACATCTTAAAGATTTCATGTGCTTGCATATTGACTTCCTTCTCATTATCTCTTTTATTGGCTCATTAGGCTTTAGAGAAAAATCTTATGACCTTGGCTAGCCTTAATTGTGTGATATTTGAGATGAAATCAAAGAGATATCTTTCCTTAGTACTACAGTTCTTTTGATTTTATTTGATAAAGAATCAAATTAGTATTTTGAGAAGTAGCTTGGCCAATTTA
The DNA here is from genome assembly GCA_023553655.1 of Myrmecobius fasciatus. Lineage (NCBI taxonomy): Eukaryota > Metazoa > Chordata > Mammalia > Dasyuromorphia > Myrmecobiidae > Myrmecobius > Myrmecobius fasciatus. The sequence continues at coordinate 831,662 of JAJPUD010000084.1, forward strand.
GTGGTTAGTAGATTGGCTGGAAAGTCAATAATATCTGGATTCAAGTGCTGCCTATAACTTTTAGACCTGTGGCAAGTTACTTACCTTACTATTGCCTTATATAATGCTTTAAGAATATAAATCATGAATTGTTGAATTCCATTTATGGAGAGACTTTTCACATTAGGAATTTTAAAACTGATAAAAGAAAAATATTTTGAAAAAATAATAATATTTAAAATCAAATCTCTAATAGCAAAATGACCCTGAGAGTACTGTGGAAAAGCAGTTTCAGATACAATCAAAGGACTTCTTCCCCCAACTACTACTATGACTAATTTTGTCAAATTGTGCTCTGGGATCTAACATCCTCCAAGGGCAGAGTCAAAATCTGTTTTGAATAAGGGCTATAAATTTCTGACTTAGAAATTGCTTTTGAAAATATTTAGAGTTTTAATTTTCCACTTGCCTTATTTTAATGTGGGCTAAGAATGGGATGATACATGCAAATAGGTGGTTAATGTAATGGGAACACATTATATAGATGTACAAAAACATCAATGTATACTGACCCAAATGTGTGGTGAATAATTTATGCTTTTTATTAAATGTAGCTGCATTATTTTGAAGATAAGTATTGTGCTACTAATTGAAACTCATGATTGTTATTAATTATATATTTTCAATCTTTCATTTTAACCTATCATTAATTTTCTATATCAAAATGGTCTGCTCCAATATTAAAAGCCTGCACTTTCTTTTTCTTTTCGAAGTTGCTACATTTTCTTCTTGACATGGAGTTTCTGACAAGAGTTGTAGTGTTTTGTATTTTCACATCTTTATTTCTTTAAAAAAAGCCTTTTCTTTTGAGCCTTCATAATTTCCCTAAGCATTTTGAAGCTAATGTCCAGTATTCTTTTACAATAATCCATTTTCCTTTAATTATTTGGAAATTAAGTCATAGTGATGAGTGTATTCTACAACTCATAGTGATAGCTAAAAACATTATACTTTTATTTTCTGTTTATTCTCAATTTGATTGGTTACTTAAAAAAAAACTCAAAGTGTTTGGCAACATTCAATAAAGATTTGCTTAAGTGTATGATAAGGACAAAACACTTCACTGGATGCTGAGAGAGATAAAGGTCTTCAACATGTAAACAGGAGGAAATGTATTTGCATCTGGGCTGTGAAAAATTTGTTTCCTATATATTCTCTTCTGTTTACAAGTTGTAGCAACTGCTTGAAAGTAAGGGCTATTTCCTTTTTATTTCTGTATCTTCAGTGATTTCCTGTTAATGGATAGTTAATAAATATTTGTAGAATTGGATTGAATTGTAATAAAATGAAGTGAGATGAGTAGGAGAGAATAAGGAATACTATGAGCAAAGATAAGGAAACATGGGGCCTATAGTTTGCTGGGAATGAGAAGTATAGAAGGATTAGTGTGATCTAAGACCAGAAAGATGAATTGAAAACAGATTAGGGAGGACCTTTCCAAGTATGTGGATGAATTAATTATTTAACTTTTCTACACACACAAATGGATCTAAATTCACATAGTTATGAAGTGGCAGAATCAGGACTTGGAACTATATGCTCTATCTCTTTGCTTATATAGCTCTCCCAGAATGCTCTGCATCCTCTGCACATTTAGAGAGACAATTTTACTTTGAGCAGCACTTCCCAGATGATATTTTTCCCTCTTGTTTATTGCCTCAAGTTACTGAGTCATTCAGTGTGTCCTGACTACTCCTCTCTCTTTTATGATGGATTTTCCCTATAAAGTATTTGGTGGCCCTCTATATTAGGGGAACAATATAAACCTTACATTTACTGTTGTGTGTAACTTTTGCTTTATTATTTAATCAATACACTTGCTCAATGTAAAATGTAAAAGTCTCCATCTTTTCTCCTTGTCTAACTAGTAATCTCTAGTGTGTTTTCTGAAAAGGATTATTTTTGAGTCTAATGGGGGAGGATTTGGGGAAGATGGCAGAGTAGGTAGGTGGTAAAATTTCAAGCTCTCTGGATTTCCCCCACAAATAGGACAAATCTGTGCCTTAGGGCAAACACAGACTAGTGAAAAATCAAGTAGATTTGGGGCAGAACAGGGATCTGGTTGATACAGCAGAGAAGAGCAGAAGAAAGACTCAAAGCCTGGACTTAACCCAGGTGAAGAGCCACATCTCTGGGCTATCTCTGTAGAATCACCAAGTTGGAGCTAACTGGTTGTGGCTGGAACCTCTGCAGGAACCACAGAAGCCTACTTTCTGGACAGAGAGTGGAAGTGGGAGTCTGAGACTGGGAAGACTTAGGGAACTCTGGGTGATTGGGAAAGGAGGGAAGTGGAGAATGAGGTGTGTGTGTGTCTATGTATATGCATGTATGTATCTATATATGTAAATATAAATATATTCTGTTTGGAGGTCAGGGAGAAGAAAGGGGGAATAAAGAATAAAATAAAAAAGGGATCCAGAAAAGAACAAGAAAAAAATTTACAAGGAAGTAAAGAAAAGTTGGACACTCATGAACATAATTTCTTCTACTAATATTTATACTTTTTTATCTGGTAATTTGTTGTTGTATATTTTGAATCCTTCCTAATGGAAAGATGTTATGCTGGGCACATGATAATGTTCTCTTTTGTTTTGTATTCCTTTTCTGTTTTTTTCTTATTCTGTTTTTTTTTAAATAAAGCAAATTATAAAAAAAGTAGGAAAAAGGTTTGAAAAAAGAATAGATTATTTCATGCAATGTTGCATATCACACAAAAGTTAATTCATTGATTTTTAACTTGTTAATAATCTTTGGTGAGAATGTATGCTTAATAATAACTATGACTAATAGTCATTATTTCATTTTTTTCATTCTTTATTCATTCATAATTCATTCATAATAATCTTTGGTGAGAATGTATGCTTAATAATAACTATGACTAATAGTCATTATTTCATTTTTTTCATTCTTTATTCATTCATTATTCATTCATTTCAAATAATAGTTATTGCTAGTTGAAGAGAAGGCCAAATATAGAAATACCAGAGAAATAAATAATAATCCCAGAAAGTATTCAAAAGATTTTATTCTTCATAAAATATGGATAATCTAAGACAAATAAATCCTTTCTCATGAAATATATCACTTATGCATTTATTAGAACTAAAACTAATTCTTTGTTGATGTCATTGCAAGAGATTGACATTACTTCACTTAAATAAAAAGCTCAAAATGCTAAAGAAAAAGAAAATTTAATGGGGAAAAATCAAAACAAAGGAAAATAAAAAAATCAAGCAAAAAAGGGGAAGAGTTGGAACTTAACTTGTATCTAGTCAATCAACTCTACATGAATGTAAGATTCTAAAATTGCCACTAGATTTTTTTTTAAATTTAGAGTTAGTTTCCTTCAGCTATAAAAGAGAAGTTTAGACTAAATGGGGTTATGCTGACCAAATTATCCTTATAGGGTTCTTATTGGGCCAGTGATATTCCAAATTCCAGGTAAGAAGGGTGCATGGAGTGTGAGCCTGTAAAATGTGGAGAAAGATTGAATCATGTGAAAGATCCTTAGAATCCACTTGGTCCAACCACTTCATTCTTGTGAGGAAGCTGAGACCCTGTTATGTTAAGTGACTTTTCCAAGATCATTAAGTAACCAGGTAATAAATATCAGAAATAAGAATTGAATCTGAGAGAAAGGAAATGTACACTTATTAATCATCCAGGATATGTCAGGTATGGGGTGAACTACTTTACACATATCAGTTATCTCTCCTTATCCTTAAAATAGCCCTTGGGAAGTAGGATCTATTATTATCTCCATTTTATAGTTGAGGAAACTAAGGCAGAAGGCTAATTGACATGCCCAGAGACCCATATTTAATAAGTGTCTGAGGCTGAATTTGAACTCTGTTCTTCCTGACTTGAGACTCAGCTTTCTGTTCACTGAGCTATCTAGTTCCCAGGTTATTAGACTCTAGATGTGTACTATGCTGTCTCCAGAACTGATGCTCTTGAATGCTTTAAATTTTTCAAAAATTAATCTGAAAAATACTAGTTAATATAATATTAATGGTACTAGTAATATAACATTATTGATAAGTTTATCTAAATTCTGAATTGCCTATGAGAGTTTAAAATTTGAGAAATAGCAAGTTCCAAATATTAGCTTTCCCTGGGCTGAGCAAAAAAGGAATCATTTCTACATGGGTAGATAAATAAGAGGCATGGTTATTGACTTGGCAGAAGCTGTGAAATAAATCCAGAGGAAAGTTGGAGTTATAACTCAGCAACCAGTTTAATTAAACCCAATGAACATGAATTTTGTCCAGCCGATCATGGACCTTTGAAATATGCCTATTTTAAATGAAAAAAATGGAAACATAATTGGCCCCTTTTGTTATAATGGTTTCTCAGAAAAGAAAAACAGAATTTAAGCTCAAGGAATTTACCTAATTACAACATATTACAATTCGATTCAATTCAGTTCATGAGACATTTATTAAGTGCCTCTTTTCAATAAATTTGTGTAATGGAGTCTTCCTCTTTTTTTAATCTTTTAGGTATATAATTCTAGTGGTTTGAGGTCTATTTGGTTTCTCTTGACTATACATCTTTAATATGAGGGTTTTGTTTTTCCTTATTTTTCTTTGAGGGTTAATATAAGGGAAAATGAATGTTAGCTGTAAAAAATGAAATGAAAATTTAAAATGAACTAAGGAAAATGTATATTTCTTTATACTCAAGAATAAACAAGTAATTGGATTTGTTTTAAGAATATTCCAATAATGAATAAGCCAGATGAAAATTTATAACCAAGTTTACACAATTTCTTTAGTGCTCAATGGTTATTGCTCATAAAATGAACAAATTAATCACTTCCTATTGATGTATCTCTTGCTTTCTCCATACCACTCTCCCTCCCAGGTGATAACATGAAGTCTGAATAGACTGGGACATTTGATAAGATACAAAAAAGTTATATGGTTTGGATTATTTCCAATATTGCTAGCTTTACCAGAATCATATCACAAAGGTGTACATATGATCAGTAAATAATGAGAAGTACATTAATTTTTTATCAATGGTCAAGTTATTCAGATCTCCAACAAGACTACTACAACTCTGATCTAAATGTGGGAGAGGGGAAGGAGTGGCAAGGTTAGAGCCAGTGAATGAGTGTACACCTCTAGCTTAATGCTAATTATCAAAGTTCATGAAGTAAAAATGATTACATCAATGGTGGATGACTCATAACTAAATGAGGCTTTTCATCCATAAGATATTTATTGAGAACAAATAGGCCACTCTCACTTGAAGCCAAGTAAAGCACTAATAATATAATTACAATGATTGCAGCCCAGCAGCAAGGGGGTAGAAGTAGCTATCAACCATAGCATAGAATAGCATTGAAGAAATGAAGTTCAGTTTAGTTAGGTGTATTTGAAATTCAGATGTGTAGGGAGTTATTACATAAATGCACTGATTAGTTTTTGCTAGAAATGTGCAAGGTCTGAAGCTGATAAAATTGTAGGAAAGGGCCCTGCTGAGTTTTGGCATATGCCCGTCTTGGATGCAGTTATGATCTAACTTCTGTGAAGAAGCGACTAAGCTAATCTTCCAGAAATTTTGTATGGAAGAAATTTTTATATGAATATATGGCTTATCCTAGCCCCTTCTAAAAGCTCTGTGATTCAAGTGTACATGCTGATAAAGAGGGTGGAAGGCAGGTAGAAACTCTGAAAAGCCAGTGCTCAAAATCAGTAAAAATAACTGTAATTCACAAATGAAGACATAAAATAGAAGTGGAAATTAAAATTCCTCCAAATGGCATGATATGATTTAAATAGAGTGTAATTTCAAAAGACCAGAAGAAAAATCAATATAAGCCAGCATTTAAAATGGGGAGGAAATGCTTAGCCAGCACCTGCTCCTTCCATCACTCTGACCCTCTTCTCTTTGAGTTTGAGAAAATGGTACAGAGCCATGAAAGAACACTGTTTTCTCACAGGAAAATGCCGAGAGGATTAAGAAATGCCTACTGGGTCAAACTAATGGATTGCTGCTATATGTAAGCGTTCAATATCCCTAGGCTTTGTAAATGAAGGCAAAACTTAACATGAAGCATGGGGATTTTTCAGTCCAATTTCCAAATTTGAAATGCACGGGAATCATTCTGCATGCATTCAATAAGAACATATTTTGCTACATTTCAGCTATAGCTAAATAAAGGTCACTAGACTGAGGGGCAAAGCTTCCATGCAAGAAACCTCATGATCTTACAACTTGTATTTCATTAAAATCAGGGAGGGAAAAATGTTTGACTATTGTCCACAGATCTCTCTGTCTCTCTTTCTTTTTTTCTTTCTCTGTCTCTCTTTCCATCTGTCTGTCTGTCTCTCTCACTCCCTTTTTCTACCTCTGTGTGTCTCTGTTTCTTTGTATAAATATCTCTCTGAGTCTCTGTCATTTTCTGTCTCTGTCTTTCTTTTCCCCTGTTTCTTCCTCTCTGTCCTTTCTTCATACTATAAGGTTTATTGTAAACATTTCATGAAGAAACCATAAGGGTCACTTGCCATTTCTATTTATAAGGAAAACTTTCCTTCATATTTTTAAGTGATTAGGGAAAAAAAAGTTAATACAGCATAAGGAACCAGGAAATTGATTCCTGAGTTTCATCATAATTGCATAAATAATCCAGTGAACAGAAGACAAATTTGGATTATCTTAAAATGTAAAGACAACAGTGTCAGAGGCTCAAGTTAAAATCTTGCCTTTGATATTGCTTGAATGACCTTGAGCAAAACACTTGCCTGAGTCTCAGTTTCCTCCTTTGTAAAATGAAAAACTTGGGGCCCTTTCAGTTCTAGATTTGTGTCTATACACAGTCACATTGTGATTTTTTACTGTTTTTTCCTCTGAGAAATTTAGTCCTGTAGTGATTAGAATGAACATTGAAAAGAAAACAAAATAATACATTTCTGTACACAGTATATATCTTTTCAAATCAGCCTTGTAGAAAAACCTTTTAAGGAAACTTTCATTTGAACTGCATAGTTTCAGACACTAAAAGGCTAGCATTGATGATAACATTGAAAAATACCTGGATATGCCACTTGCTAAGATCTTATCATAAAACACCAATTTTCTAGTGCTTGGCTGTTCAAAGACTTTACTGATTAATGTGCTAATTAATGTAACTTTTAAAATGTACTGCTGATTAAAATACACCACACAGAGTGCATGGGATAAATTCCCCAAATTAGTCAATTATGTCAGGGACCCACCCAATTCAGAGAGATTTTTTTTTGTTAGATGGAATTGGCAGGCCTGCTGCCTGATTATTAGGGAAAGGAATCATTTTACCTTCTTTTATCTTTTATTAGTTCTATGGATTAGTTATATTATATTTAGCTCCTTTAGCTCAGGTATGGCCATACCTGGGGCAAATGAAGTGCAAGTCTTCTCAACAGCATTCATGGCCAGAAGAAGTCTCCTTCAAAAAAGGCAATTTAGGAATATGAGATAGTCCCACTATTTTTATCTAGAAGTACTTTATTTCCCCATGACCATGAAAAAAAGAGAAGACAGGGTAAACAGTTCTCAAGTACTTTTAGGACTGACATATGAAAATATTATATTTGTTTATTTGGCACTAAGAGAAGTGGGTAGAAGTTCCAAAGAGATGTATTTAGGGGTTGTGTAAATAAAAGCTAAGTTCAAGTGGGAATAAACTATTTTATGACAAGATGAATTCCCTCTCATTGGAAGTCTTCAAGCAAAGCATGTATAGTTCCTTGCCACATACGTTACTGAAAAGATTCTTGATTAGGTATCATTAAACTATATGGCTTCTGATGTACTTTCTAACTGAAAAATTGTGATTTTGATTATGATTAAAGTCCCACAAGTGGTCAATAAAATGTACAATTAACCATGAGAGAATCAGTTTATATGTGCATACTCTATTTGTATTATATGTGCAATATATATATATATATATCATGGTTCATATATAAATACAAATATTCATGCATATATCATAATATTGAAAGCTCATTAAAGCTTTCCACCTCAACTATGCTCTGCTTTTTCAAATCTGAGGTAAAATATAAATATATTTAAACTTATTCTGTTGGCTTGATAAAAGTTTTTCAAGGATAACAAAATTCCTTCCAAGTAATACCTTTTGAAACTTTCCTGTTTACTTCATAATCCCTTCTCCCTGCTCTCAGATCCCAAGGTTACATTTCTTCTGAATCAGAAATTCAACTTACTCCATTTAAGAAGCATTTATTAAGTGCCTTCTGTATGTAAGACACTGTGCTAAAATTGGAAGATATATACATGAATACAATAGAGACCTTGCTCTCAAGATATCTATTCAGTAATTTCAGGCATGCCTGACACTCCATGGCATTTAAAGTTTTCTTGGCAACAGTACTAGAGTGGTTTGCCATTTCCTTCACTAGCTTATTTTTAAAATACATGAGGAAATTGAGGCAAAACAGGGTTAAGTGATTACCCAGAATCACACAGTTAATAAGTGTCTGAGGCTGGATTTATACTCAGAAAGATGAATTTTCCTGACTTCAGTTCTGGCTCTTTATCCAGTGTAACACATAGCTGCTCCTCAAAGTACTTAAAATATGGTTGAAAATTCATGTACTCAAATAGCTCCAGTAGAAGGGAAAGTATGACAAATACAAAGGGAATCCAGACTAAGTACTGTGAGAAACTGAAGTAGGGAGAGGTTACTTTCATTTATGGATTTCCAGGGAAAAGTTCTTGAGGAAGGTGACATGTAAATTGGACTTTGGTGGAAGAGAGAGATTCCAGCAGATGGGTCTGTGAAAGTAATCTTTTTGAAGCATGATGATTAACCCAAGTGAAAATAAAATAAATGCATGGGGTAATTAAAGAAAGATAAGATGATAAGAATCTATCAACACAGTCAGAATATAAAAATCATGAAAGGAGTATTGTAAATTAAAATTGGAAAGCTTGGTTGGAATTAGAGGCCCTGAATGACATAATAAAGAATTTATACTTTATTTGGTAGGTAATGAATAAAGGAATGGGATGATCTGAATGGTGTGTTGTGAAGATTTTTGAGTCAATGAATGGTATAGAAGATAGACTGGAGAAGGAGAGCCTGGAATTAGGGAGGTTAATATTAATTTAGGTGAGAAAAGGTGAGGGTTTAAACTAGAGTGATTTCAATGGAAGTAGAAAGGAAGAGGCAGATGAGAAAGATAATAAATATATGAAAAATACTGAGTGCCTCAGTGGTTAAAGGTTTTGATCATGGTCATACTGGCAAAGCTAATCAAGCAAGACATCCTCCCTTGTGCCTTTTCTATAGCAAGAGTTGATGTTAAAATGAATGAATGGGCAAGTAGATGGCATAGTGGATAGAGGCTGAGCCTGGAGTCAAGAAGACTCATCTTGAGTTCAAATTCAGCCTCAGATACTACATATGTAACCCTAGGCAAGTCAGTTAACTCTATTTGCCTCAGTTTCCTCAACTGTAAAATAAGCTAGAGAAAGAAATGGTAAACTGCTCCAGTAACTTTGCAAGAATACTCAAATGAGGATGCAAAGAATTACACACAATTGAAATGACTAAATGACAATTACAAAGAATGAATAAATGAGTGAATGAAAAAGCATTTTTTAATTGTCTATACTAGATCCTATTGAAATAGCTGGGGATAGATATATATGGATAATACAGTGGCTACTTCCAAGAAGCATATCTGTAATAAGAAGGGACAATACCTAAAGAAATAATAATTTATTTCTCTCACTTTTCATATCAGGAAAATGAGAGCCAGAGAAACAATAACTTAGGCAAAAGCTAGTTAGCAGTTGGACTTGAACTGGCACTCAAATCTCTTGACTCTCACTCCATCATTTTTTTCCATTAATCTAGTGGTTGGCCCTATATTATTAAGAAGTTTTTACCCACTGTTTCATTTAAAAAGCACTTAAGTGCCTGCTTTTAGATGAGACTCTAATGAGCTCCATATGAAGAGAGCCATAGTCTCTGACCTCTGAAGCTCACAGTCTAAGCCATGAGCAAGCAATACTCAAATAGCAACTAATTCAAGTGGGTTCAAGGTGTCAGAGCTGAAAATTGCCTTGTTAGCTTGTGCCGTCCTGGCTTTCCAAACATGCAAGATTGGATTGCACTTGAAATTTAAATCACCTTCTATTATTGTATCAGGTTGTTAGTGACACATGGAGGTCTTTGATTTGTTCCCAGAGTCTCTGGAGAGGCACAAGGAGAGTAACATGGAGAGAGAGGAGATGAAGGACTCACAACAATAGAGTCTCTGAGGATGACTTAGATTTAAACTTTTCCCTTTGACCTTGCTTTAGAAAACCCTGCTGACAGAAGGTATGGTGCCCTATAACGGAAGTGTTTTCAAATGAAATTAAATATTATCACTGTTGCCCCATTTTTCCGATAATTATAATGCAGCAGAATTTACATTAGCTCTTATAAACAATTTTCTTCCTCCCTATAAGGTGTCACTTGGTCTGACATCCACATAGTATTTTTGGATTTTCTATTGATAGATGGCTTACAGTGTCGACTTTGCACCTGGCCTAGAGTATCTGACTGTACCAAGGATTTGAGTAAAAATGAAGATATGCATGAGTAAGCTTAATTTGATGAATAGGGTGCTTAATGCTGGAGTTGTTCAGAAGGGATCACTTTAGATTAGAATTGAATAGTTATGGGGCATTGCTGCCTGCAAATGTGTTCATGGCTTTACCTGAGTTTACAGTTGAGCTTTGGGCCAAAAAGCTCTTAAACATGATTTATCAACAGCCTCAGAAGTCTCTATGGGGTCTGCACTAATTCAACCAGGACTTTCTACCACTGAGAGGGATTTAAACCCTGCTTTCAAAGGATACCCATGACCTTCACAGAAGTCCAGAATAGCACTATGGAGAAGTTTAATGGGTCAGTTCAAAGTTAAAGTGGGAGGGGGGGAAGTATTTCAAAGCCATCAGATCACATGCTCCTTATTTTGACCATGGGCTAATTCACATGGAGAGATCACTATGTAAGGGATGGGATTGCTCTGTCCCTGGTTTTTTGGAGAGTAGGATTTCTCATACTTTGTTTGATTTTAATGAGATTGCGTTTTTCTCGTATAACAGAGTACCCTGTCATATAAGAGCATCATTTTAGAAGCAAGATTGAAATCCCAGCTATAGCAGAACCATCTTATCATTTCAAAAGAGCCATATACAAATTCAAATTATTTGATAGTTTTTAAATTATGCAACTGCTATTGACTACAAAGAAAGGGATATTCTGAGGAATGTTATAAAATATAGGAATTAGGAATTAACTAATCCCAGTCCTATAACTTATGTTAATACTTGCTATCATTTCAGCATAATGGGTTTATCTGGGGAATGAATGAATACATTTTGGTGAGGTGAGTCAATCTACTAAGGATCACATTTATAATGATAACTCATTAATTATTTGAGACAATGTGGTACAATAGACAAGAGACTAGGATTTGGAATCAGAGGACCAGGTTTTGAATTCTAGTGTTCCCACTTACAATCTGTGTAACCCTGACAAGGCCTTTATTTACTCTGAGCCTTGCTTTTCTCACTTCCAAAATGGGGAGAGGAAGAGTTGGACTAGATGATTTTTAAGGTATTTCCCAGTTTTAGAATATCATTTCAAGATGCCCTGTCATTTCCACTTAAATATAGTTCTTTTTTAAATTTTTGATTCAGTTGATGGTTAGAGATTGTAAACTTTTTTACAAGAAGAAAAGAAAGCAAGAAGGCAGTCAAGAAACAAGAATTTATTAAGCAACTGTCATATACCAGGCATTGTGCTAAGCATTTTACAAATATTATCTCATTTGATTATCACAACAACCTAGGAGGTATTTTTATCCCCATTTTACAGTTGAGGAAATGAGGCAAACAGAACTTAATTTTGGCAATAGAATAATTTTGAACTCCCAGCTTTCTGAGTCTAGTTCTCTATACATGATGCTATGTACCTGACTCAGAGTAATTTGCATAGGAAAAGAATGTGTGAGACTCACCATTGTACACAGTGCCCCTGAATAAATTAGGCACTCAGTAAATGTTTGTTTAATTAAACCTGTTAGATAAGTGAGTGAAGAACTATCATTGCACCTTGACTGATGAAGAACTAAGAAATGGAGTTTGATTGACTTGACTGAGGTCACACAGTTGACAAATAATGAAATTGAAAATTAAGGTTTAATAGTTTCAAAATTTGTCTGGAATTCTTTCATTCCTCTCTTAGCTCCATTCCTCTGTTTTGCACTGTGTCCTAGCATCCCTACCCATCCTGAAACATGTCTTTGCCTTTATGGGATCTTCTTCTAATTGTTAAGTTCCTTTCATAATATTCATTTTTAGCAAATATTCAGATCAGTTATACTTACTCCTTCCATCCTTTGCTCAGCTCTTGACTCTTGGATTTTACTTGTTCCCATTCTATCCCCTTCCTTTGCTACCTTGGCCTTAAGCTTTCTTTTATATATTGTCTTTCCCCTTTAGAATGTAAACTACTTGAGGGCATAGATTTTTATTTTTGCCTTGTTCTTTGTATTTTCGGTGCTTACACCTGTACAAGGTATATAAGTATAGTACTTTAAAATGCTCATTTATTTGTCTTGTCTTGAATAGCTAGAGCATATATTTTGCACAGATGTAGGCCTATTTTATCAGGCTTATTTGTGATGGTCTCAGCTAAACATTTTTTCTGCTCCTGTAGAAGGCAAGAAATATTCGTGATAAAAATGATTAATTTTATCCTGTACCAAGATGATGCTAGCTTCAGAGAGAAGGATTCTGAATTTACATTGGGGCTAAGTAATGATGACAGTAAGAATAATGATCAAAACTGATATGAACATGTCATTTTAATATTTGCAAACCACTTTGCATACCTTGCCTCATTTGATATCCCCAACAACTCAGTGAAGTAGGCACAAAAGATATTTTATTCTTATTTTATATGTGAAGAAAATTGAGACTCAAAGAAATAATATGACTACTATAGTCACACATTTAAACATGTTCAGAAATTGTTTTTGAACAGTTTTTCTTATTATAAGAACTTGACTCTATAGATTATGATTTAATACATTTTCATGAAAGAAAATGATTTCATCTCAAAGTGAATATAGCATTTGCTTTTGAGTATTCTTGGGGAAGTGTAGAAATTTTAGAGTGGGGATTTGGAAATAGAGGGTAAAGGTAAGGAATGGGAAGATTGTTTTAACTGAGCAAATCCCTGCGTCCTCTACAATTCATGGTGTAAGGCAACAAACATTTGTCAAATGCCTACTCTGTGTAGAATGTTATGGTATACACTAAGAGAGATACAAATTAGATTTAATATATCTTTTGTTCCCTTAATGAGTTTATAGTCAATGACTACAATAAAATAATATGTGATAAGCATCAAAAAATTGCTCTATGAGGTGTAAAGGCTGAAAAGTTATTAAAGACTGGCAGGAGTTCCCAAAGCTTCTGCAAATATTAATGTGAGCAAAATCATGGAGGCTGAAAAAGAAAAAGTGTATGTTGGTTCCAATGCATAGATCATTTTGCTAAAACCTAAACTAGGTGTATAAAAACTGTATGAGACTATACTGGAAAGACTGGATGGTACTAGATTGTGGAGAATCTTGAATCATATATTAAGTAATTCGAATTTGTCAGTAGATAATGAAGAGCCATTTAAAGATTTTGAACATAGCAATGACATGACAAGAGTTATGTTGAAAAAGTTTGGTGTGAATTTTCAGATAATGAAATTAAAGCCATCTACAATCATATAAAAATGCTCTGAATTACTATTAATTAGAGAAATGCAAATTAAAGCAACTCTGAGATACCATCTCACATTTATCAGATTGGCTAAAATGACAGGAAAAGATAATGATAAATGTTGGAAGGGATGTTGAAAAACTGGGACACTAATGCATTGTTGGTGGAGTTGTGAATTGATCCAACTATTCTGGAGAGCAATCTGGAACTATGCCCAGAAGGCTATAAAACTGTGCATATCCTTTGACCCATCAGTGCTACTACTGAGTGTGTATCCCAGGAAAACATAAAGAATGGAAAAGGACCCACATGTGCAAAAATATTTGAAGCAGCAATTTTTGTGATAACGAAGAATTGGAAAATGAGTAGATGGCCATCAATTGAGAAATGGCTGAAGAGATTGTTATATATGAAGGTAATGGAATATTATTGTTCTATAAAAATGATGAACAAGCACTTCCATGACAAAGATGATTGCCCAAGAAATTGTAAATCTATTATACACAACTTGCTAATCCTTTCAAATATACAACATTATTATATGAATTTCTTTTTTCCTTCCCTCTCTCTCCCCTTAGATATAAATGTGATTGTGTGTATTTATATATATATATATATTTATGCATATGTACATATATAACTATATATTTATAAATATGTAAAATTATTCTATACAAACTTCTATTTATCAGTTCATTCTTTGGATACAGATAGCTTTTTTCATATTTCCTTCATAGTTAATTTTGGTATTTATAATAGACAAATTAATTCATTTTCTCAAAATCATTATTAAAACAATATTGTTATTACTATATACAGTGTTTATTTGGTTCTGCATATATTATAGCCCATTTATCATTTAAAGTAATAGCCCATTTATTTTAAATGTGATGTAATTAACGAATTGTCAGTCTATTTGATAGTACAGTGGATGAAAGAATTATCTGAATCTAATACATCTATACAAGATATCCATTTATATCTCTGATATATCTATATAGGACTCAGGAGCCCCCCTTAGTAGAAAGCTATTTTTCTACAAGTCCCCACCAGTGTGTTTATTTTTTACTAAACACACCAAAGGGAATGTTTGTTTTAAATGAAAAGCATTTATTGAAATAGTATGGTAATACTCCTCCACAGACAAAAAACAGCTCTGTCTCCCTTTGAAATTCATACATACACAACTACAACAAAAACCACACTGGGGAGGGTAAACCCACATGGGGTCATATATAAAGTATATACAAGTAGAGAGGGTGTGTGACCTCAGAACCTTTGCAGAGGGAAAGGTACAGAATATATTATATATATATATATGTATATATATATATACATATATGATTAGGACACAGGCAAGACAGAAGCAAATAATTCTGATTTGACATTGCCCTGTGCTAGTCATTGTTGGACCTTCTCCCAGTTGGGAATCACTTTACTGTTCTCCATTGGTCAATAGTTCTCCATTTTAATTGTTCTTTAGCTGTATGACTTTTATTTTTAGGATTACCTAATCCACTGTTTACCTTTTCTAGGGAAGCTATGGTTAATAGCACTTTCCAATTCTGAGGAAGGATAAAACCCTTTCCACTATTCTCTACTGAGCCTCAGCTAAATTTTGCTGCTAGAATGTAATCATGAAGCCACTTGACAACCAATGATTTTTTTGTTTTGGGCAAGGGATGTGTGGACAGAAGCTGGCTGTGTGATTTATCTATCAGTGACTATGATTCACTTTTCTTCATCTAGACTTAACCAGAAAGTAGCAATTATTTAACTTAGATTGTGTCTTCTCTTCAACCTATTTTATTCTCTATGGTCCCCTCTGACTGAATCAGTTCAGTTCTCATCTGACTGATGACCAGGAACTAATTTTAGGTCTTATTTCTTATCATATCTCCTACTTATAGAAAATATTTCCAGGGCTCTACTTCTGCAAATATTGTCTAAGAACAAGTTGCTTCCAGTCTATCCTCTACCAGTCCTTCATTACTATGCAAATCACAAGGGCTGGGCTTGAAGAAGCCTGAAAAAATTTATGACCTTTGTCTCTTTTCTCTGAGCCACATTTCACTATCAAGTCTCTCTCAACATACATAAAGATTATATTGAAAGGAAAGCAACGAAAACCTCAAATCCTCATAAGATTTTTCAAAGGATGAATATTTCTGAAGCATCAGAATAAAATAGAAAAGTAAAAACATTTCAAATTCAGACCTTTTAAGAAAAAGCCTGACATTCCAATATTATTTTGTTTTTTCTTTATGTAACTCTACTTATTGTAACAAAAAAGATGATCCATATTTTATAGTGGTTTATATTTACAAATATCTTTACACATAATAACAAAGGCAACAATGACAACTAACATTTATATATTTCTTACTATGTGCCAGGCACTGTGCTAAGCACTTTATTATTATTATCTTATTTGATCCTCACAACAAGTTTGGGAGGTAGGTTCTTTTATTATCCTAATTTTACAGATGAGGAAAATGAGGCAAAGAGATGAACTGACTTGCCTAGGGGGGCTTGCTAATAGTTATTTGAGACCATAATTGAAATCAAGTCTTTTTGACTCCAGGTCAACCATTCCATCCATCCTGCAGCAGTTACTGATCCTCCCAACACACCTCTATGGAAAGCAGTTCAATATTAGCCCAATTTTGTACATGAGGAAACTAAGCAGAGATTCAGAAAGCTTGTTCAAGGAAACCAGCTATTCGATGAAGGTCTGGAACTAAAATCCAGGTTTTCTGTTTTCAGGTCCAGATTGTGCATTTGCTCACCCTTTTGATCCACCAAGCAAATTTATTGATATCCTGATAGCTCTGACCTTTTGTAAAATTGAGTTTTCTTGTGTAAGATTTGATTGTTATCACACAACTTTTCTAAATTCACTTTCTGGATCCTTATCAGGAAGGAGAACGAAAGCTGGGATATATTAGCTTCTGAACTGGCACTGACAGAAATAAAAATAATTAGGAAGAAACTTTCCACCTTTCACAATTATGGTATAATCAGGAAATAAAAAACCGAGCAAGTTACATTCATTTCAAAAGCAGCTGGATAATGTCCACTGTGTGTATTCCTATAGAATTGCGGGCATATAGAGTAAGCAATTCAGCTCTAGTACTCTTTCTTCAAATACAATATAGAGAATAACCTATATATAGGATATATAGAATAATAAGTAAGGCCACTTGGAGGAAGCAATTTTGTATGACAAGGCTGACTTGTCATAAAAACTGTTACCCACTTTCTCCCTTTTTCTGCCTGAATAGAACATTTTTCTAATGGATTTCACTTATTACATTTATGCAGAGGTCACTATTCTAGGTATTCTATTCCTAAAGTAAATTGTTTCAGTGCCTTTTAGTACTGAAAAGGAGGTGAATCTATTTACATGTATTATTTTATATATCATTGAATAATACCATTTCTAAAATTATACAAATAAAGCCTTTCTTCTGTACTTATGTTGGAACTTTCTGAGACCAACTGATTTCATTTCTAGCCTTCAATTTTTTATTTAGAATCAGAATTTTAGGACTGATAGGGATCCTTTAGAGCAGTGGTGTTAAAATCATATAGAAACTGATCCCTGAGGGGCAGGTTGCATATGGACTTAGAAAACCACAAATTAACATTTTCTGTGTAAAATTGTATTTTTCTTTATTTTGTTAAACATTTTCCAATTATATTTATATCTTCTTGCAGCTGCACTTGGTAATTTTGCAGGCCACTTGAACTGACACTTCTTCCCATGATCCACCCTCCCACCCACAATCTTTGATTTTATAGATGAAAAGTCTGAGTCTCAGTTTGGTTAAGTAAGCTGCTCAAGCTCACAGTTAGTGTCAGAGCCAGCTTTAAACCCAGGACTCCTACTTCTTAAGTCAGTATGATTTCCAACACTAACCTTTTGTAGAGTTTCCAGCATTTCATGGTTGATCTGGACACTGATTTTTTTTAAACCTATGCCAGCTAAATATTTCATATAATTGACTGTAATGTGGCACAGCCATAATTTTTGTTTGTTTTGTTTCTGAAGGCTAAAATCTAAATGCAAAAGGACAGCATGTCCTTTTTTTTCCTGAAAATTTGGCCCAATTCATGAGAGCTTATATATATTAAAACAATTTTAATACAAGTCTCTTTGCATCAAACTGATTTTCTTGGTGTTTATATCTTTTAAAACATCCAGTTGGAGTTATAAAAGCTTTTGCCTGAACTAAATAAATAGCATCTCAGAATAGCACATAGCCAGAACCTCTTATTGTTGAGTTTACCCTACTCCAGTCCAGATAAAAAGCAGTCCATAATCCCTAAGAAAAGATATAGACAGTTACATATT
This sequence comes from Myrmecobius fasciatus, assembly GCA_023553655.1. Classification (NCBI taxonomy): domain Eukaryota; kingdom Metazoa; phylum Chordata; class Mammalia; order Dasyuromorphia; family Myrmecobiidae; genus Myrmecobius; species Myrmecobius fasciatus. The sequence continues at coordinate 849,852 of JAJPUD010000084.1, forward strand.
ATGCTGAACTATAATATATTGATAAAAGAGAGTTGATGGCTGTAGAGAAATGGTAAAGTTCAATAGTAACAGCAGTAGCCTGTATAAATCATCAAATAAAATGTGAATCAGAAAGTATTATAATAACCAACTTGTGTGAACCCCTGATGTTTTAAATTAGCCGTGAAATGTGACTGGCTTTGTAATATTTTGGTTCCACTAAAAAGCCAGTCATTTTATACCTATTCCTCCTATTTAGCCTTAGCCCAGCAGGGTTACCAAATGATTGATTTGCAACCACTTCCAGGGTTAGCTATTCCTCCCAGCAAACACAAAGGAGAGGAAAACATTAATCCCCATTTTATAGATGAAGGAGCTGAGGTATAATGTTAATAGGAGAGTTATATTTAATCATGACTTGAGATTTTTAGTATCAACCTGAAATCAAATTAGCAACTTGATTCAATTTGATTCGTCTATTCTATAAATTTGAATTGAGCACCTACTATGTGCAAAAGGAATATAAAGATGAAAAAAAATGTCCTGATCTTAAAGAAATTAACAGACCAATGGGACAATATGGCATAAACACAAATAGCCAAAGTATGAAATTAAAAGAATAGAGGAAATGGGTAGGCAGTCAGTGGAAAGAGTGTTAGATTTGGAGTTGAAGGAGGACACCAGGTCTATTGCTGGCTCTGTCTGATAAGGAAATTAATTGGGATGAGTAATTTACAACCCATTCAGAATCAAATAATTTTCTATGTACTTAGTATCTTACATTGTACCAAAATAGGCAAACCAAGCATTGATTACTTTTAATATTGAAGCTTTACAAGTTATTTCTCAAGGAACCTATTTTAAAGAATATTTTAAAATCATAATTGCAGTTATTTAATTAATTCTGGGATTGTTGTGATTCTTCAGAATGTATTTTTCTCCCCCTTCATGTAGTTTTTTTTTTTTTGCTGAGGCAATTGGGGTTAAGTAACTTGCCCGGGGTCACACAGCTAGGAAATATGATTAAGTATCTGAGGTCAAATTTGAACTCAGGTCCTCCTGACTTCAGGGCTGGTGCTCTATCCACTGTACCACCTAGCTGCCCCCAAGAGATTTTCAATTACTTTTTTTTTTTGCAATGTTACTTATATCCCATGGAATTATACAAATTGATGGCATAGAGCATGCTGGGATCAGGAAAACAGTCAGATGCTCCCTTGATTGCCTTGCCCAACATTATTATGTTTGATTGAGAGTGGGGTGGACTCCCTTGAAGCATCCTTGATTGCTGAGATGAACCATCTTTTTCAGAGTTCTAGAGTATTGCCATATAAATATAATAATTGTTAGATTAACATGATAATGACTGATTATTATGGGATTGAGACTGACCTATGGTATTATTGATACAAGGGATTCCCAGATGAGGAAACTCCTTTACCAATCCAATTTGGCAACTTTTCTGTCTATGGTCAATACTCCATACTGCTTTTAGTGCTGCACATGTATATTCAGTTTAAAGGTTGATATGATTCTCTTGGTATAGTTAATTCACTCTCAAACTATGTGGAAGATTTTAGTTGAATAACAAATAATTCATGTTTATATCACTCTTTAAAGTTCACAAGACAATTTCTTTATAAGAACTATGTGAGATGTGTAGTACAAATATTGTCATTCCCATTTAATAGATGAGGAAGCTAAAGCTCAGGGAAGCTATGTGACTTTGCTATAAGATTACAATAAGCTCTGGGGCTGTGGTAACTTAGAGCATTGGAAAAATCTTCTTTTCTGTATTTAGCAGAGATGTTTCTTCTGTATACACAAAACACACGTGTGAATAAGAAATCTCTGCTGAATTTGCCATATGCACAATACATACATGTGTGTATATGTGTACAATGTGCTTATAAACATACATGCAAGCTATTTACACACACACATTCATCTATAGATGCAAGTTGTTATTTCCAGACAGAAAGGACCTCTTGAATTTGCACCATTCAATCCCCTTCAAAGCACTATCTTTAGGATTACTTGAACCACTTCTCCCCTTCTAATTTTTGTCAGGGAGTCGAGGTAGGACGCTTTTATTTGAGAGAGATTGCCCCAGGGCTTTTTGTCTAATACAACCTGTATTCATTGTATGCGTGTGTGTGATAGCATCTCATGTTGCTATTTTTGTCTTCTTCACATGACATATGCTTTTATTTCAATATTTCAATCCAAGAAGAATTTATTAACTACTTACTAATTGGAAGTCACTGTTCTAGATGCCGGAGATACAAAAAGAAAACCATATGAGGAAAAATCATACCTGATATGCATGATAAAGAGGGAAAGGGGAGAAAGAAGCCTGATTCTAAAGTTGCACATCTAGATGGTTATAATTCTAAAAAAAAATCTGTTATATTGGAGACAAGACAATGAGTTCTGTTTTGAACAGGTTGAACTTGGGCTGCTAATGTGGCATTAGCTGTTGTCTTGAAGGAAGAAGGTAAAAATGAGTAAATGGGAGAATATGCCACCTATGGAAACAGCCAAAAAAAGCACATAATTTGTTGTCGTATCCTCAGTGACCCCTAAGGTATTCTCTTACAAGAAATTTGATAGATGTATCTTCTGTTATACAAAGCACTTGTAATATTAACTACAAATTGTTATCACAAAGAACCATATTGTTTCATGTTATTTTGTATGGGAATAAATGTAGCCATGATTCCCAGGACTGATGAGCAATGATTTTATTAATGTGGTTATTTCCTTTAACAGTACAAGTGCTTTCCCCTTTTTGACTTAAAAATCAGGTGCATTTAATTGCTTCTATTTGTCAAGGATTTTAAAGACTAGAGAGGACTTACATTTTTTCAGGGAAGGGTCCTCTAGGATTCCTTCAAATCCTAGGATCCAGTAGATCAGAAACTTTTTCACCAGACAACTCAGAGATTCTCTGTGAATTCCTTGGAATGGGGATTGAGATTTAGCAACGTACAGGTAAGTTAATAACTACTTTGTCCCAGGCATTGTGCCAGTTGCTAAACCTAAAAAGACAAAATATGAGATAGTAGCTAGCTGCTCTCAAAGTTCTGACATTCTATTGAATGTTTGGATGTTTTACTATCTCTGGGCTTCAGTTTCTCTCTCAGGAAAATCAGAGAGCAGAGGAGGATTAGATAAAAACAAATGGCTCTGCCATTTATAAAACAATATGATTCTGAAAATGTTCAAGAGACTTGCAGAATCAATGAATTAAAATTTGAGATGAGAATTAAGAGTTTGAGAGATAGAAAGGCCTTTATTAGCCATCTAATCCTATCCATACATGAAAGGAAACCCCATATAATATGCTTGATCAGAGGTCATCTGAAAAAGTCAAGGAGGAAAGAGAGAATGGAAAATAAAAAGAGGATAAGGAGAGAGAGAAGGGGAAAAAGAAAAGAAAGAAACAAATTAGGAGAAAAATGGAATAAGCTTGTAACAGCACTCAGAAGCATTAGTGCCAGAGGTTGCTTAATCTAGGCTTAAAGGAATCAAACCAATAAATAAAAAAGCCTCAGAACTAGTTTTTCTGCAGTTGAAAATGATTTAATATCAATTTGGCAGGTGTTGAGTTTCATGAATTATTCAGTGAATCCTTTTGGGTGCTACCTATAGCTTTTTAGATATATAAGCCAACTGATATTCATAGTTTTTGGCCAGTGGAAGCCAATCAATGCAATGAGATGCTGGTGGGAGAGGAATTGTGAAATGTAGCTTTTTCCAACTAGAAAGTTATTTCAGTCCATTAAAAAACCTATGATATATTAACATGCAACTGTGATATGTATGATAGGCCATTTAGTCTATCAAGTTTAGTTTTGTTTGCTAATAATTATAGAAGCAAGTTCTGTCCTCCACAATTATAAAAAGCTAATAAATAATAATAATGTATGTGGCTAATCTTTTTGCTAAAATGAAAATACCTTGACCGTGTCTTATTTTTTATTGATCCCTGCCCCAAATACTCTATTAGAGGAAGAATAAATATGTATAGCTAATTAGACATCAACAGAAATCAATATGCATTTATTTACTGGCTAGTTTTAATTTAAGGGGGAAAAAAGGAAAAGGCATGTTTAAAAGGGTAAAGCTTCAATTTATTTGTGTACTTCAAAGATTAACTAAGAAGTGGATTGTCCACATGCTAACTGATAGATCACTGGAGGGAGCTCTAACTTCATGACAAATAAAGGTGGAGATGAAATCTTCCTTTGTTTTCAATATCATGCAGAATTGAGGAAGCTAGAAAAGGATGGGGGAGAAAAAAAATCAAATGATAAATATGAAAAATGTCTGGAGAAGAAAAAATGTTTTTTATTGGGCTGTTCCATAGCACATTTGCTTGCAAACAGAGCAGGACTTACCATCCAATTCTTGCAGTGTTTAGATGAGTTTAAAAATAAGTGTTCATGTCCATTGAGGATTTCTTAAGTGAGCTACTTTGCATGGAAAAAAATGGACTTTATATCTGTTCCTGGACTTTTTCTTAAATGGTAACAACAATGGGGAACCAAGGCAATTCTTGCTGTAATGACCAGTTAGGAAGAGTCTAATAACAATCTGGTTCCAATTTTCACAGAATCTATGTGACAAACCCCTGTCTGTGTTCAGTAAAGCAAGGCAGTGATTTTGTATCAGATGGAACTGGGGCATCAGCCTTTGTAACACCCCTCCTGTAACTTGGTCTCATTAGTTTTATGAGTATTTTGGACTTTAGAAGCAATATGATACATGACAAAGTACACCGATCTTCAGAATCAGGATACCTGGATCCCACCTTTACTTACTTTGTGCCACATTGCCTGCCTTTTTAAGTCTCAATTACCTTTTCTGATGAAGTGTGTTCCAATTAGATGAGCTCAGAGGCCCTTTACACCTCAAAAGCTCTTTGAATAGCAAATGGAACTTGTAAATTCATTTCCCCCATTGTTAGCTGGCTACAACAAAGCTTCTGATTTAGATCAGGTGCTTTCTTGAAGATATTAAAGGAAGAGAAAGAAAAGTTTCTGTTATTTATATACCGTATACTATTTTATTTTCATCTGGAGGTGGTAGATCTGTGTAGTACCTTTAGAATAGTTATAAAGAGTGCTTAATAGAAAAAGGTATGTCCAGTATATCCACTCTTTGAGAGAATTGCATCAAATTTCCAAATAAAGAACAATAATTATCTTCAAAACTGCTGTAAAATTAATGTCAGATGAAGAGGTGAGAGAGGGATGCACTAGGAGAAGGGGGGAAAAGAAAGATTGGGGAAATTTTTTTTTCTCACATAAAAGAGTTTTACAAGGAAGAACTGCTACTGTACAAGGGATAATGTAGGGAAATGCTTGAAATTCACTTTCATCAGAATTGGTTCAAAGAAGGAAGAATATATATATATATATATACGCACACTCGGTTTGTATAGAAATCTATATTACCTAACAGAGAAATAGGAGGGGAAGAGAAATTGAAAGAAGGATTAGAGATAAAATGATGGAAGGATTAAGGAAAATGGTGGTCAGAAGCAAAACATTTTTTAAGGAAGAATAGAATAAAAAGAGATATAAAAAGAAGAATAAACAGAAGAAAATGAGATGTAGAGAATGAATCCAATTAGCAATCATAACTGTGAATGTGGATAGGATGACTTCACCCATAAAATGAAGCAAATAGAAGAGAAGATTAGAAATTAGAATCCAACAATATATTGTTTACAAGAGACACGCTTGTAACAAAGATACACAGAGAATTAAAATAAAAAAGTTGGAGCAAATTCAAATATGCTTCAGCTTAAAAAAAAGGCTGGGTAGCAAACATGAACTCAGATAAAGCAAAAATAACAATAGAATTAATTAAAAGAGATGATCAGAGAAGCAACATTTTGCAGAGATTTCATAGACAGTGAAGTAATGTTAAAAATTTTGCTGCATTTTTTCTCTAATAAAGACTTCATTTCTCAAGTATATAGAGAAGTGAGTCACATTTATAAAAATAAGATCCTCCAATTAATAAATGGTCAAAGAGCATGGACAAGCAGTTTTCAGAAGAGGAAATCAAGGCTATTTATAATCACATGAAAAAATGCTTTGAATCACTATTAGAGAATTGTAAATTAGAATAACTCTGGAGTATTCCCTATCATAAATGAAAAATGCTGGAGAGGATGAAGCAAAATAATTACACTACCTTCATTGTTAATGGAATTGTGAACTGGTCCAATTCTGGAGAACAATTGGAAAGTATACCCAAAGGGTTATAGAACTATTCATACCCTTTCAGCCATTCTGCTATTGTATTTGTACCCCAAAGAAATCAAAAAAAGGAAAAAAGTCCTATATGTACAAAAATATTTATAGCAGGTCTGGTGGCAAATAATTAAAAAAATTAAGATGTCATCAGTTGAGGAATGGCTGAAAAAGCTGTGATATGTGCTAAAGTACTATTGTGCTTTTACACAGAGGTGTTATAAGAAAATACTGAGGTGTGGTAAGGTGGCTTCAGAAAAAACAAACAAAAAACTTACAAACCAAAACTTGGCAAAGCCTATATAAAATAGCGTAAAATAAAGTGAGAAGAACTGGAAACACATTGTGTAGAGTAACAGTAATTTATTGATGATCAATTGTGAAAAATTGGATATTTTGAACAATACAATGACTGACCCATGACTATACTGAATGACTCTCCATGAAGAAATGCTATTGACTTCTAGAGAGAATTGATGAACATTGAATACAAATTGAAGACTCTGTGTATGTGCCTGTGCGTGGGTTTGCAATATGACTAATATTGACAACATATTATTTACCTTCTCTGTGAGTAAGGAAGAGAGTGGAAGGGAAGGAGAGCATTTCAAACTCAAAATTTGAAAAAAAAATGTTATAAATAATAAATTAAAAATAAAAAATAAATTGCTTGATGTTCAAGAGTGAGAGACAGTGTGTGATAAATATCAACAATGACAGAGAGAAAAGTGGAGAAGGAAAAGAAAAAGGAGAAGGAAAGAAGACAAATTTAGAAGTGGTAACTTATGATGTCATAAGTTGGCTTTTAATTTTTAAGTAAAGTAATTAGGAAATAACAATGATGGAAAGATTGAGATGAGTATAAATGGAAAGTGGTGATGAGTGGTAAAGGAGAGAACAAGTAGAAATTAAAGGGATAAGGCCAAGTTCTTTGTGCCTTTTAGTTTAATGAATAAAACAAAAATCAAAAGTTGTTCATAAACTGCATTAAGAAGTAATCCGATTGATATCACAGCCTTCAACAATTTAACTCTAAAATTTCCAGCTTATATCTCATTGCTAGCCTTACCCTTCATCCTGTGTGGTAGCCAGTCTGGATACTAGTTTGTTTCCCCAAATAACTATTATTTTTTTTTACTTCTGTAGCCTTTCTTACTGTCTTCTCCACCTGTAATAATCTTTACCCTCAATTCTATCTATTCATTCCATACCCATTTATTTAAGGCTAACCTGAACTACCTTCTCTTTTCTGGAAGCTTCTTCTGACACTTTTAGTAACTTAACTCTTTGTACTACTTTTTTTCTTAACTTGTATACTTTTCAGCTTTACTAGATTATAAATTCCATTAAGACAAGCTCTTCTTCATGTTTTTATTCTCCTTTCTTCTACCAGTAAGTTCCTTTTGGGGGCCTCTATTTTGGGACAGATCCAGGTCAGCCGCATTGCATTTTTTCCCAGGTGTGCTGCTGAATCTCTGGACTTTATCACTATGACAGCAGACTTTTAACCCTGGAACTTTCCCTTTTCCTTCTTACCCTGGAATGTCCCCTTTCTCTGGTTGATGAGTTTCTTTCAGAGTTCTACTTGAGAGCTCCCCTTCTATGTTTTATATTCTTCCATTAGAATGCAAGTTTCTTGAGGAATGGGATTATCTTTGTATTGTATCTACAATTCTTATCAAAGTGCCTGGCATACAGTAAGCACTTAATAAATGCTTATGATCTCCTGTTCATAGCAGCTAGCACAAATCAATTAATAAGCATTTAGCAAGTCCTTATTATGTGCCAGGTAATAAGAGCTTTGTGTGGTGCAAGTATGTAATATTTATTGAATTAATTTGAAAGTATTGCCCTGAAATGTCTTCCATAGCTTACCAGTGTTTAAAAGGCCTTTTATTTAACTTAGACATAGCCAGTGATAATTAAAATAAAGAATTGGCTGAAGTTTTGTATTTCATAATCTGTTTAGTTCTTTTCTCCTATTTCTTTTTAACAAGATATATTTATCTATTAAAGACTTTTTCTGGTGAGGCTCAACAAAAAAAATCTCCCAGGAAAACGTAACCATGACACAACACTTTTTGATAGGAAAGCAATAAGTCCATGATCTTCCTGGACAGGATTCATTGATTCATGTAGAATGACTTTATGGCAGATTTCCTTGGCACGCATTTTTACTCTAGTTCAGGCTTCCAATTAAAGTGCTTGAATATTTTTTGATTCTGTATCTCATTATATGCACTAGCTAGAGAAGCACATTGGCAAGTTACAGCTGTAAACTGGACCCTGCTGTTCACAAAACATTATTTTCTCTGTAATAGATCCTGCCTCTTGGAATAGCCATTGTCACCATTGTTTATGGCATCTCAGAATGTTGTTCTGCTGTTGAGGAAACAGAAAGTGAAGACCCCAAAGGCTGGGAAATAGCTAGTAGTCCAGGTTAGCTGAAATGCAGAGTAGATGAGTGGGGATGTTGGAGCCAGATTGTAGAAGACCTTAAAATGATCAGGATGCAGAGTTTTACTAGCTGGGGGATTGAGGCAAGACATTTGACATCTGTTTGCCTCAGCTTCTTCAGAGATAAAATGGGGATAATAATAGCACTACCTTGCTGGGTTGTTGTGAGGAACAAATGAGAGAATATTTGTAAAGCGCTTAGCACAATATCTGGCATAAAGTAAGCACTATGCAAATGCTTATTCTCTTCTATTTCCTTCCCAAGAGGAGATATGGCAATGCATCTATGCACTATGTTTTAAGGGAAGTGGTGTAATACCAGAATTGGTTTAATTTGTTGCTTTTCTACATTGCAGTTTTCCTTCTTCATAATTTATTCTTTGTTATAAGGACTTCTCCCTCTCAGTGGTGGTAGCGGGAGGGGAGATAGTAGGAAATTTAGGTGATATAAAAGAAAATGTATCAATAATAATTTTAAAAAGATAATCACTTGGGGGAAGCTAGGTGATACAGTGGAAAGAGTACCAACCCTGAAGTCAGGAGGATCTGAGTTCATATCTGATCTCATTTACTTAATATTTCCCAGCTGTGTGACTCTGGGCAAATCACTTAACCCAATTGCCTCAGCAAAATAATAATAATAATGATAACAACAATTAATTGACCAAAGTTACAAGAAAACCCTCATAAGATGTATGGACAGTCTTAATCCTTCCAACTCTTTCTATAGATAAAACCATATTGTTCTCTGAACCAGGCCAATTTATGAAGTTAAAACTTGGGATGCCATAGTGTAAATTACAAACACTTTTCTTTATCTGTAATGAAAATAGACTAGATATCTAAAATTTTGAGAGGACATGCCATGGGATGACCTTATAATGAGATGATATTAGTATTAGAGTAATGGATATCTATTGGATGATGTCCCACAAATGTGCCTTATGTGCCTTTTACTAAATTCTCCTATGTTTAATAGAAACATGGGAAGGATTTGTGATTTAATTGGAACTCCTTGAATGAAATTTTCTTCTGCAATGTAGATTGCAGAAAGCCTTAGAGCATTAGTTGAGCACACAGATATTGAGTGATATGCTCAGGATCATGAAGTTAGTTAATTTCAGAGACAGAATTGGACCCATATCACAATAGGATAAAGTTGCTTCTAGGACCTAAATAGCTGAAACTTCCTTGAAGCAGCACCTGTTTCCAACTGGCATAAAGCTGAGACTTCCTGGTTTCCCTGACATAGCTTCCTGATAATCTAGGGGCATAAAAATTCCTAGCTATTTTGAATCACCATAGCCTGAAGAATTACTGACCAGATTTGTCAGTAGAGAAGGGAAAAATTACATCCAGAGAAGCTAAATGCCATTTTCTCCTTGTTGTATATTCTTTCTGTCTTATGGCAAAGTAAACTTACTCTGAAAAATGTTCAGCGACTTGAGTCCCTTACTTAATTCTATTTTGGAATCTTACTTTCTATTTTACCCTCTTATATAGGATATTGGAGCAGTTTTCCTTTGTAATTTCTTGAAATATAATGCCTAGACTCTTTCTTTGATCATAGCTTTCTCCTTGATTTATTTTTAGGTCAATTTTTCCAAAAGCCTATTTTACAATTTCTTCTTTTTTCCCCTTTTCATTTTTTTGAATTTGTTTTATTGTTTTCTGATGTCTCATGGAGTCATTATCTTCCACTTGCACAATTTTAATGTTTAAGAATTACTTTCTGTAGTTAGTTTTGGTGATTCCTTTCCCATTTGCCCAATTCTACTTTTTTTTAAAGGGTTATTTTTATCAGGGAAGCTTTGTATATTTCCCCCACTAAACCAATTCTGTTTTTTAAGGTACTAAAAAAAAAACTATACCCTCTTTCTACTAACCTCTGTTAATTGTCGTTTTATAATTTTCTTGAATGATTTTTGTATTCTCCCCATTTTCCCCTCCACTAATCTTATTTAATTTTAAAATCATTTCTTAATTCTTCAAGAATTCTTATTCAGCTTATATTCAATTAACATCTCCTTTGAAGCTTGCTTTGTAACCATTTTGACAAGATTACCTTCTTAAGGTAATCATGACTTTGTTTCTTGATCTTCCCCATCATCATAGTAGCTTTTTACGGGTGGATTCTTTGTTATTTTTGCTTACTGATTTTCCTACTCTTTCTCTGCCTCCCTAGCATCAAACTTGAACCAAGAGGGTACTGACATTATGGCTGTATTTCTGACACAGGTCTTCATGACTATTTTAGCACTCTGTACCTATTTCATCTGTAGAACCAATAGAAAGTAGATAGTATGGGTCAGTGAAAAGAACATTGTACTTGGAGTTTGAGGATTTGTTTTTGAATCTTAGGTCAGGCACTGATTATCTGTAACACAAGGGTGTTGGTTCTGATTAGAGTAAATAAACACTATAGTTCCTTCCAGTTGCTATTAGTTGCATCATAATTAATTTACAGTGTATTCCTTATTAAAAAAAAAAAAAGCTCTACCCTGACATAGAATTATTTACATGGAATTGTAGGAACTTTGAAATTACACCAAAGAGAAAAATAGTGATAGCAAAACAAGCAAGATTATTATACTTGGAGCATAATAACATAGTCTGGATAGATTATCACCAAGTAGCTGTAGCATTCATCACTGTTAACATACTTTTTGAAAGTCACAAATGGTTACATTTTTAAATTGTTCCTACTAAGACGTATATTTGTATTTATGCAAACAAATGTCAATTAAACAAATGTTCTGGAGGTGGTAGCAGGAGTTATTTTCCACATTATCACAAGATCTTCCCATAGGCATGAAGCTGGAGAATGTAATAATCCATTCAGACTGGGGTCTCATTTACAACTGAAATCTACCAAGTTGCAGGAGGAAATAGACTACAATTCACAATTCTACTGGGCATCTTAGTTTAGCTGGATGAGTGTTCCTCTCATATTATTGTGAAGCTGAGAAAAGGCTATGTGAATTACTAAAGGTTATTTTTTATAATGTTTACTCTTGCAAATTGAATAATTTGGAATGAATATCATTTGCTCCTATAAATTATGAACCACTGCATGACAAAATGATGCATTTTCATTGAAATACAGCTAAAAAATTATGAGCTGTTTTTGTTTGATTAATTTTAAGTAGTCAATGATAAAGTTATGAAAGCTTTTGAGGCACTGCTGCTTGAGGGTGTATGTATAGTGTTCACTATTGGAGAACCTAATAAAAGGGATTAGTGTTGCAACTATTAGCCATGCTTTTTGTTTCTTTTGAGGGGATGATGAAATAATTTCAGAATTACTTTCTTTTTGGGAACCTAAAAGAATATTTGCTATATCTGCATGTAGTATAATTTCTATGTGTGCTTTTTGTCTAATGAAAACCTAAAATCAGAAGCAATACAATGTTAATTGGGTGTCAAGGATTAGTTTAACCATTTTTATCATTAGGAAATATGAAAAAAATGATGTGATTTAGCAGAATGAATTTTTCTCCAATTTCAAAACATTTTTGTTTAAAGTTTTGAGTTCCAAATTCATTCTCTTTCCTTTGTTCCCCTTCTCCCATTCTTGAGATGGTAAGTAATCAGATATAGATTACACATGTACAGTTATGTAAAATATTTCCATATTAGTCATTTTGTACAAGAAGACTTGAATAAAGGAAAAAAAATGAAAAGTATCATGCCTCAGTTTGTATTCAAACATATCAGCTAATCTCTTGAGGCTGACAGTATGCTTCATCATTAGTCCTTTGGGATTGTTTTGGTCACTATATAGCTGAGAGTAACAAAATCATTCATAGTTCTTCATTGAACAATATTACTGCTTCTGTGCATCATGTTCTTCTGGGTCTGTTCACTTTGCTATGTATCAATTCATGTAAGTCTTTCCAGATTTTTTTGCAATCATCCTGCTTGTCATTTTTTATAGCACAATAATATTCCATTGTAATCATATACCACATCTTGTTTAGCTATCTCCCAATCAAAGGCCATCCCTTTGATTTCCAATTCTTGGCCTCCACAAAAAAAAACAAAAAAAAACCAAAAAACAAAAAAAAAACCTGTTATAAATATTTTTGTATAATTAGGCCCTCTTCCCCCCTTGTTTGATGTCCTCAGGATACAGAACTAGCAGTGGTATTGTTGGATATACATAGTCTTATAGTCCTTTGAGCATAGTTCCACATTGATCTCTAGAATGGAGTTCACAACTCCACCAATAATTCATTAATGTCCCAATTTTTCCTACATCCTCTACAACATCCAATATTTCCCTTTTTGGGGGTCATTTTAGCCAATATGATAGGTATGAGGTGGTAACTCAAAGTTGTATTCATTTGCATTTCTTTAATCAACTGTATTAGAATATTTTTTCATATCATTATAATTACGATATCTTTATCTGAAAACTGCCTATTCATAATCTTTGACTATTTATTAATTAGGTAAACACTTGTGTTTTTATAAATTTGACTCAGTTCTCTATATATTAGAAAAATGAGACCTTTGGCAGAATTACTTATTATGAAATTCACTCTTCAGTTTTCTACTTTCCTTATATTTTTGATGACTGCTTTTGTTTGTGGAAAAAACTTTTAATTTTATTTAATCAAAATGAAATATTTTAATTTCTTCTTTAGTTCTATATATTCTTTCCTTATCCACAAATATGACAGATAAACTATTTCATACTTTCTTAATTTGCTTCATGATATTAGGTAAGCTGAATTTGGTTTGTGTGTGTGTGTGTGTGTGTGTGTGTGTGTGTCAACTGTCATTATTAAATTTGAACTCAATTGTAAGAAATACAAAAAATTGTTTATTTGTCAATTATAATCAATTAGAATGCATCCTGATGTAGTGGATGAAATATGGCCTTCAAACTAGGAAGGCCTGGGGTCAAGTCACAGTTCTGACAGTCACTTAATCTCTAAGGACTCCAGACAACTCTCTAAGAATATTAAGTTGTATAGGTTCCACATTGCTTTAGTAAGGAGTATTTATTTTCTCACAGACACTTGGGTGATGCAGTGATAGAGCACTGGGCTCAGAATCAGGAATTCTCATCTTCCTAAATTCAAATGTAGCCCCAGACATTTACTAGCTATATGATCTAAATGGGCAAATCATTTAATCTTGAAGGAAGAATCAACAAAATCTGAATATTTACTTGTCTGTATTTTGAGGATTAAAGATAGGGATGGGTATGGATCCTATTATTTCATTGCTTTAGAGAACTCTTCTCTAAGGAAAGATCCTATATCAACGCAGATCCACACCTTGAATAAATAACTCCTTTATTAAACCCTTACTGTATGCAAAGCACTGTACTAAATGTTGTCTATATAAGTAGAAATCTTACCAATCTCCCAAAATATCCATTACCTAAGGGCCAGTGACTCTTTTCTTAATCAGGCTGGTCTTTAGGCAGTAGGCTCAGCCTGTAACAGACTCATACATAAAGACTTTCTTTGTTGGTAGAATTTACCAAAGTTTCTATTTCCCTGGCATAGCTTTTGATGATGTAAGGTGATCTCCATACCATGAAGTATTGAAGCATTGGAACAGAAAGCAGAAATAGTTTTTCAGTCATCAAAATAAATGTCACCAAGTTCCATGCTTATGCACTTTTACTCCCCATCCCATATGTAGGAACAGAGACTCGGGATTTGGGAAGCAGGAATGAATAGATTTTAAAAATTTATTGGAGGCTGAAGACTACTTAAGCATCTTGAAACTTTTCTTTTTAAATTTTATTTGCATAACATATGTGTGGGTAATTCTTTAACATTAACCCTTACATAGCTTTCTGTTACAAATTTTCCCCCCAACTCCTCACCCCTCCCCTAGATGGCAGGATATCCACTACATGTTAATTATGTTAAAATACTACATCTTGAAACTTTTAACGACACCTGTGCTCTCTAAATTTCTGCTTCTACATATATTTATCTCTCTTCTGTAATTTGTATTATATTTAAAGTTTACAAACTGCTTTATAGATATCTTATTTAATGCTTGCATTAACCATATGAGATAGATATTGTGTTTTCTCCATTTAATAGATATGAAAACTATAGATCAAAGGAATTGTCACAAAAAGTCACAAAGCCTTATAAGTTGGAGGTTACTTAATTCTGATCTTTCCTGACTCCAAATTTCCAGACCTTTTGTACTGGAACAAAAAAATATAAGAGTATAAGCTCTCTGAGGGCAGATATTGCTTCATTTTTGTCACTGTATCCCTACAACCTGCTGCATACATAGTAGCTGCTTAGTGCAAACTTATTGATTTATTGATTTAGAAATATCAGGTCCTTTAATTCTTATTTATTAACAAATGTTCCTTTTGTTTAATGGTGAGATTTTTCAATATGAAACAATAACAATAACAAAGCCTTGCAATTTCATTGGTGTAGAGAAAAACCAATGAGAAACTCCCTGTACCAATGCAGGATCACTTCTCTGCAATTTACAGTCTTACAGAATGGCGGTGGGGCACTGAGAAGTTATAAGATTTTTCTAGGATGGGGCAGGACTGGAAACCTGGCCTTCCTGATCCCAAAGTCAGTTTAATATAAATCTTATCATATTGTCTCTCCAATGTAGAAATCATCTAGCTCTTTATCGAAATTTTAAGTCAAGGTGAACAGCTTCTATTTTTGATTGATGGTTAGGTTTGGGGACGCATATACTTCTCCAAAGTTAAAAACTACATGCATACATTTGTTAATTGGGAGTGTGATGTACGAAGGACTTAACTGGGTAGTCAAAAAAGGAAAAAAGTCTCCAATAATAATGTCAATAATTGAGAAAGCACTTTCTGTGTCTGTGTATACTATATGTACCCAGTATTTTAAAGTGCTTTTCCCCCCTTTCATTGCTTTTGGCAGGAAAACTTTTTCACATCATATCTAGCTATCAGTCAATGAAGTAAAACCCTCATTCCATCTCACCCTCTGGCACCATCACTTGCTAATAGAGTTTTACCCAAAGGATATATCTCCCCATCACTATATTGAATTTTTAGAAAAGCTTCTGCAGTGCAGTTGTAAAGCTTTGAAAAGTCCTGTTTGTGGAACTGGTGACTGGGTAACATATTTTGAGTGAAGCTGTAAAGACGATATGAATAAAAGCAACAGAAAGAAGAAAAAGATATAGATTGAATCTGCTAATGCTAAAATGCAATTTAGCTTTCTTTCTGATAACAGGTAGCTACTTCCATCTCTGAGATCTCTGCCTTCCACCTCCAGACTAAGTGAAGTTCATGGAAGACTGAGCCACTTTCAGAGGAAAGACTGCTTTCTAATTTTTTCAGGAATATAGACATTTTTTCTGAAAGCTGATGTCCTGGAATAAATATAGGGAAATTGTTCTTCTTGTAACAGTTGAGTAAATGCTTAAAATTGAAAATGAAGAAAGTTGTGCTGTTTCCATGTGTTTCTGCAGATTTGTTTCAACAAATGTGCGATTTGTGTAGAGATGATATATAGTGTACAGACATTCAGAGACAGCTGTCACAGGTATTTTGCAGAGAAATAATGTTCAATGAGAAAACCTATTTTAATTTAAATATTTCATTTTTGCTAACAGGGATTCATACCACTTGTGGCAAACTCACCCTCAGTTAGCCTTAACACTAATTCAATCCAAGAAAATTCAGTTGTCTCCTTTTACTATACAAGTATTGTGTACTGAATTGAGGAAAAGGGGAAATTTTGGCAGGAAAGAAGAAGAGAGTAGTTTTTCACACACCTGTTACTTAGAGGAACCATTGTCTCAGAGCTTCAGATAATTAAAATGAAGTTTTACCTGAATTTGGTGCAGAATTCAAGAAACATTTCTTAAGCAACTACTACGTGCAAAGCACAGTTTTAGGCACTCTGAATGCAAAGAAAAGAAGTTACTGCCTTCAAAGAGCATATATTTTACTTAGGGAGATTTAACACAAACATATGTATGTTTTTTGGATATATACATATATATATATGTATATATATGTATTGTGTGTATGTACACATTCACATACAACCTCATCACCTCTTGAATTTCTTGTTTTCTTCAAAACTGAGTTCAAGATCTTCAGTTTTTTGTGGGTCCTTTCATAGCTCTTCTTCTCTCACCCTATCCCACACCCAAAGTTATTTTTTATCAGTTATATTCTCTGTCTAGATCATTCAATGGAGCATGAGATCCTTAATCTCAGGATCATGACTTGGAGCTCTGTGTTGGATATGACTGTGTATTATTGGTTAGAAGAGCTAATAATCGAATGCCTTTCATTTTCTGATAATTTGTTTCAATTTCTTTTTTTCACACACCATGCCACTTGTTTTCCAACCTCTTCTTTTGTCTATAACACAGGGTCTCGATCTTGTGACCCTAATCTCTGACTGCTGAGCATTTCACTTTATTTTGCCGGGTCTGGACAAAAGGAGATGGCCAATCTTATCTTCTTTCTAACAGTAATCAAGTCAATATTTTTATTCTGATGAGGACATTTCAATAAATTACCTTGTTACTTCAAATCACCATTCTCTCTGATTTCTTAGTGTCAAACAGTGGAGACATGCAAGATTTTTGAATTGAAGGCCAATATCTATTGGTAGTTTATTAAGAAGATAACATTGTCTGTGTTTATGAAGAATGAGTTGGAGAAGGGATGCATTGTAGGGAGATGGAATAGTTAGAAAGCAATCAGAAGAATTTGGAAACTAATTGGATGTGGGATTGGAAGAAAGAAGACTTAAAGATAAGATGATAGTTTTAAGATTAGGTATCACAGAGAAAAGATGATATACACATACATATATAAATACATAAACATACATATATAAAAATGTATGTATATGTATACATACTCATGCATATATATTTACACAATACTCTATACATACATATATATACATATATATATATATATTCATATATATATATATGTATATATATGAAATAGGGAGGCAGAAATGATAGAAAATAAGTAAATTTTATTTTGGTACATAATGATTTCAAAGAGCAGGAAGGATATTTAAATAGACATATACAGCAATAAGTATTCAGAACCAGTGAAGAAATTTTGTATGTATCTTTGTGATAGAGTTACATTTTAGGAGTCATCTTCATTGTGATAATTGGAGCCACTGGAACAAATGAAGTCAGGAAGAAGCTTTTCTTGATCTGAGTTACCTTACCTGCAAAAGAGAGAAAATGCTAGACTATACTCTGAATAATACTGTTTTCCACAGGGTTAATATGAGGATCAAGTAAGATATCATGTAAAGCATTATCCAAACCTTCAAGAATTTTATATATATATATATATATATATATATGTGTGTGTGTGTGTGTGTGTGTGTGTGTGTGTGTATTATATATATGTATGTATATATAATACATATATATGTGTGTGTTTATGTATGTATTATAAATGAGATGGGAATGGAGCTAAAGGTATAGCTTACATTTAAGCCAAGGTATAGAAGAAGGATAATGAGCTAACAAAAATATGTCTTGATACAGGCTTTATTTGTTAAATTTAAAACCATGGTTAACATCCTGATTTTGCAAGTGCTATGGGCCATGCTTGAGCATCTGTTCATGACTACTGTTGATAATGTCAGCATTCTAGTTAACAGTGATACAGGCTGTTGATTGATGATTGCCAAGTCAGTAAAAGGAAGGCTCTTCTTCTTTAAAGGAAACTTTTTATCCTTTGGGATATAATTTCTAGGAATTAGTCATAAAATTTTCTTAGCTAAGGTTAAATAAATTAAAGAAATTCTGCATTCATGTTTCCTTCCTGCTGTGACAAAACCCATTGCTATTGCCATTGTTTGTGGAAAGTAATAATACTATTTTTCCACTGGGTACATGACATGCTCCAGTAGTCTTTAATTCTGAAAAAGCACTGGATAAAACTAATAATAACTGGCATCATACAGAGCAAAAATGTTGACATTGAATTTTAGCCTGAGATAAAACTGTGAAAAATAAATTAAATTCCCCTTTCAACCTTCTCCCTTAACTTTTGAGACTTCTTCACTTTTTTTCTTTTCTTCCTTTTTTTCCTTTCTACCCTCCACTGAAAAGTCCTGGCATCTGTTCAGATTTCCAGTTTTCCACTATGGAATTTTACCTGTATCTGTCTTCATGATAAATTACTTTTCTTTGTGCTTCCTTTTTCCCCAATCAAAATTTGTCTTTTGCTCTTGTATTTAATAAGCAATTAAGAGATATGTAAAGCAGGATAATATGCTGAACAAAGTTCTGAATTTAGATGTGTGTTCAAATTCTAATTCTTCCACTTACTACCTATGTGACTTTAGAGGATTCACAATCTCCCTGAACCTCATTTCTTATCTGTTTAATGGGGTTGACTGGATGGATTTCTAAGATCACTTCCAGTTCTATGCCTAGGATACTTTGAATTCAGTCAGATCCTGCTTTTCACATTTTTAGGAGAGTAAAGAAAATCTGAAGAACTGAAAGGTATTTATATATTAACTCTCTTCCCAACACTATTTCTTCTTTCCCTACTTTCCAAGAGATCATTTGAATTTTAACTAGGCCCTTCTGGGGATAATACTTTAATCAGAAGGAGTGACTCAAAGGGTAAGAATTTCTAAAATGTCAGATCTGTGAGAAAGAAATATGGGAACCAATGAAAACTTGTAGAATGCTGCATTTCAGTGTATATGTGCCAAAGGGCCTAAATTTGACTCTAAGATACGTTGGATCACAGGATAATATTTTTTTGCTACAATCATGGAACATTATTTTTTTTACTTGGCAACACTAAGGGACACTAGAAAATGTAATGTTCTTAAGTTTGATTTCTCTTCAATAAGAAGAGCAATGTTTTTATTGAATTATATGTGAATTTGAAGTCTGATATGTTTTAAGATAACATAGTCAAGTTTAAGAAACTGAAGTAAGAAAAAATGATGTATTTATAATTATCATGACTGTATTCTGGGTAATTAAAATCTATAATAAACAAATTATAAATTATACACACATACACAGGAGATAGAGAGTGAAAGAAGAAACAGAAAGAGATAGACAGATATCCCATATTTTGCTACTCTGAAGGCTAAAAAATTTAAATAAGTATGCATGTATAAATACATATATGTATATACAATGAACAAATGTAGATACACATGCATATATATTATACACACATATGAATAAAACATATGATTTATTACATATAAATCTGCTCATTGGCAATGTATATGTATTTGAAGACTCTTCCATTGTGGAAATAGCTTAACTTTCTTTTTGGTTGGGAAGGGTCTGCGTTTTTCTAAGTTCACAAAAGACTATATCAGATCTCGGTCCTTTGGATTTGAGGAAGTTTGATTGAGAGGTGTTTTTACCCTATCTTTAACCTCATGATTTTCATAAACGTCTTTCCATCATGGTTTTGCCCTGTGTCTGAATAGAGGTCATGCTGATATCTTCAGAAAGACCCTAGAGAAAAGAGTGCATTTGGAATAAAAAAAGCGGCTAATCAGTGAATGCTGCTTTCCCACTGTGATGAATCTGGGGACTCTTCAACCACATAGGGATTTTTAGTTTTGAAAAGCAAACTCCATCACTGTCTTGTCAAAGACAGGCTCCATGAGCATATTCATTTCACTGAGTTCCCCACAAGAAATAGATCACAGCTATTCTCCTGAATCTGGACAGGCTTCCTGCTGAAGCTATTCATATGATGTTTGGAAAGGAACTGATCCTGAAATTGTTTGTAACTCCTGTTTTTTAAATTACTTTTATTGCCACATATTTTTTAAGTTTATGGACAATATTTTAATGCATTATAAGTGGGTGAAATTATAAAGTAATAAAGATAAAAACTTTTTCGTGTCTTAATGATTTTTAATTTGTTCATAGAAATTAAAGAAAAATGAGATTGTACTGTTCCCAGAAAGAGCCACATTGGTAACAGCAACAAGAAAATGATGTTACCCCTAAAAAAAAAAACTTGAGTGAATGCCAGGAACTTGGACAGTTATAAAAACATGTATTATCATGTAAGTCACCATTTATTTTAGGGAAGCTAGGTGGTACAGTGGAAAAAGGACTGTACTTGGAAATAGAGTCATCTTTATGAGTTCAAATCTAGCTTCAGATACTATGTGATCCTATTTGCCTCAGTTTCCTCATCTGTAAAATGAACTGGGAAAGGAAATGGCAAACCACTCCAGTATTTCTGCTGAAAGAACCCTAAATGAGGTCATACAAAGTTGTACATAACTGAAAAAATGACTTTAACAACCAGCTAATAATTTGCATGTCCTCTCTCCATTTAGAAAATCAGTTCCTTGAGGGCAGGAACTGTTTTTTTCTTTCTGTACATCCCCAGTATTAGCCAAGTATCTAACATTTAGCAAGAACTTAACTTCATCAATGTTATTCATTTAATGGGCCCATTAACATCTATAGTGAAAAAAATTTGCCACTGGGAACATATGAAAAGAGAAAAGAATAAAGAGACTCATTCATTAATCATAGAATTTAAATTTGTTAAATGCCTACCATGCTCCACTTTTGGTAGACCCGGGGACCACAAAGATAAAAATAAAGCAATTTCTGTCCTCAAAAAGCTTCCATTTTGTTGTATTCACGTATACACAAGCAATTGATAGTTTAGAAAAAAGTTTCATTCTCTTAATAATCATTTGTGAAAAATCTGCCTTGTGATTAGCACTGTATTAATTACAGAGGGTGATAGAAAAAAATTGGTTTCAAATTAATCTAGTTCTATTATGAGGTTCATAGATACTGTGCAGGAGATAAAAGTACATGCTTGCTTCCCTCAGGGTGA
Source organism: Myrmecobius fasciatus (assembly GCA_023553655.1). Lineage (NCBI taxonomy): Eukaryota > Metazoa > Chordata > Mammalia > Dasyuromorphia > Myrmecobiidae > Myrmecobius > Myrmecobius fasciatus. The sequence goes on from JAJPUD010000084.1 coordinate 871,398, forward strand.
TTGCCATCTACTTGGAGAGATATTATGTTTCATTAATAGAAAATATACAATAAAATACAATAAAAGGCATACATAAAAATAAATGTTTGAGCTGCTTTTTTTGTTTGAATCCTTCATCAGTGTGGGAATTCCTGAGTTGAGTCAGATGGGCAACTTTGCCTGTTACTTTTATTCTGAGATACTTTTCTGGGGCACTCGAAGTTTAGTAACTTGTCATAGATGACATGTCAAGGGAAGCACTTGAAACCAGATTTTTCTGATTCTGGGGAGAAGTAGATTTTTTTTTACATAAGCCACACTGTAATTTGCATTGTTTTTTTTAATAATAAAATTCAGAGGAAGATGAAGTATAAAAATTTAGAGATCAATAGAGATCAGAGAAGACTTTACAGAAAAGGTGGGTTTGGAAAATTTGGAATTTAAATAAGTAGAAGGAAGTGAAGAGGAGATTGTAAATGAGAAGGAAAGAATAGAATATAGAGTAAATGGAGAATAGAAAAAAATGTTATGTCTGATTAAAATGAAGAGTGGCTATTGAAGAGAAGTGGAAAAGAATGTTGGCCAGGCAGGGTAGAGCCACTTGATCAAGTCTTGATTTTGGGTAAGTATCAACTTAAAATTTAACAAGGAGTCAATGAAAATTACTAGGCAATGGAGTAAAGTAATGTAATTCAAATAGTGTTTTAAGGAGACTGCTTTGGGAGAAAAATAAAAGATGGGATGGGTGGGAAGGAACAAGGGACAAATTAGATGCAAGAAGGCTACTTATAAGATATGATAGCAGCATAGAGGAAAATATAGGCTAAGGTCAGGACAATAATCTTAGAAGGGAAAAGGAAGGAATGATTTTTAGTGCCACTGCAAAGGAGAGAAAAAGAATATTTATTACAGCTAGGGAGAAAAGTGAAGTAATAAGTTTAGAATAAAAAAGACTTTTTTAAAGCTTATTGGAAAGAGGAAGGTGGTATCATTGATATATGAGGAAGCTAAGATAGGTAGGAAAAATGAGTCTAAACCCTTTGAGTTTGAGATAATTATAGAATATCTATGAAACTAGAAATGTTTATATAATTGGTGAGAAACAAATTAGAAATGAAGAAGAGGGAATCCTTAGCATAGAGGTGATAGCTGAAACTGTAAGAATAAAGATTGAAACTTAAAGGATATTTCACAATTAAGATATACTAATTATGGTACTAGAATTTTTACCATACCACTAACATTGGTTCAATATCTGAGGACAATGTTATGAGTGAAATTGCTTTGTAGTGGGTGTTCTTTAGGAAGACAGATACATAAATATCCCTGGATTGGAGGGGGAAAGGGTCTAGGGTAGACACTAATATCAAATTATAGCTGCTTCCTAAAAATTTGTGCTATTGTAAGGTTACAATGAACTTGAAGGGTTGCTAAAGTGAGGATCACACATCCAAAATCAGAGGTGAATATCTTTTCTGGGACAAGGTTTGACAGCATGAATTTTGCATAAGGATTCATGAAAGGGAGAAGAAATAGTCAAGTAGAGGTGAAAAATGAATAGCAAAACCTTAAGTGAGTGTCTAGGTCAAAAATTCCTCAGAAACAAAGTATAAAGTAGAGTTGAAAGTTGAAAAAAATCATATATTGTAATATCCTCTGCTTTTATTCTTCTTTCCTGAAAGTTCAGAATTTAATTAAATTTGATGTTGTGAACTCTTATGAGGAAATTACTGAGTATATGACTTGGTATCATAGTAAGAGTTTACGACTCAGCAATATTAGGCTATTTCAGATTCTGCTGCTGTCTTGCTATTTAATATGGATGAATCTCAGCTGTGGAAGGGACCTTGCAAAGCCATCTAGTCTATCTGTGCAATTCCCTGGCATGGATCTTCCTATGCTAGCCATAAAAATAGTAATGCTTTCTATTTGAAAAAGCTTTTAACTTTTCAAAGTGCTCTTCACACTTATTGGTTTATTGAAAAGTATGTTGCAGTTAGAATGAATGGACCTGGGTTTGAATTTCAGCTTTTTGCTATAGTTGTATGACCTTGGACAAGTCATATCACCTCATGAAGCCTATTTCCTCTGCATCAAAAGGAATGAGTTTAAACATAATTTAATGTTTATTAATTCTCTTTTAACATCATATTGGGATAGTTTTTGCATAATCTATTTTTATGATGTATGCATCTTTTTCCTTCTCTCTTTGAAAGCCATTCCTTATAATATAGAATAAAATAAAAAGAGAGGAAATGAGTCTGTCAAAACTCACCAAAACGTTAAAAACGCCAGATATTATGCAACGAAGTCGGAGAAAGTAACCTTCTCATAGTTCTTCCTTGGGGCTTTGCTAATTTTGTAGTAATCAATTTATATTGGTTTTTTTATGGTTCATTCCATTTACTTTATTATGGATAGAGATTGTTGTATACATTGTTTTTCTGATTCTTCTTATTTTACTTTATATCATTTCATACATCAGTTCCACATCTCTCCTTTTTCATAATATTTATTTTTCCATTCCATTAATTTCCATTTCATTCATTTACAATGACTTATTTAACTATTCCCTCCATCAGTGGACTAGATGCTCTCTTAAGGATCCTTTCAGTTGTCAATAAATAATTTTGTGACTTTATTTGATATTCCCTATAGTTGTTATTATTTCTACCATTTGACAAATGAAGAAACTGCTAAATACTGTCTTGGAGTTAATAGCAGACCTAAGTCTAGAATCTAATTCTTCAGTGTGAATTCATTTCCTTTTTCTTTTGATAATAATAATGACAATTCTTACCTATATACACACACACATACTGCTTTAATGTTTGTAAAGAATCTTACATATCTCATTTAATCCTCAGAACAATGCTGAGAATTAGGCATTAATTTATCCTCATTGTATAGATTGAAATAAATCTGAGGGATGTTAGATGACTTGCCTGGATCCATGTAGCTAAGGAGGAGACTCAGTCCTTCCTGTTTCCAAATACAGCATTCTAATCACAATATTCCCTTGCCCCTGTTTCCCATCATACACTTGAGTCTTAAAATATGCTTGAGTTGGTTTAATGGAAAACATTTCTTTTTCATTTGATTTTCAAGAGGTTTTTAAAAATCTCTTTTTTTCATAGGCAGACGTCTCTTTTTTGTCTTAGTTAATCAACAAAGATTTTATAGGCACATTTATATTGCAAACACTGTGCTAAATTTTGGGGATCTGAAAAATAAAGCAAAACAGCACCTGTCCTCAAGGATCTTTTAGTGTAATAAAGATAAGATGCAAGCAACTATGCCCATAAAAGAGATATACAGAGTATATCAGTGTTATTCTAAGAGGCAAGGCATTAGTATTAAGTCCATAAAAATATGAGATACACCTCTTCTTTTATCCTATTCTTTTATGGAAGGATAGTTTTGAATAGGGTATAAATAAAAAGATGTATTTGAAAACAGGACTTGAATTTGTGGACCATTCTTTAGAATTTAAGAAGGATGGGTTTTTTAACAGAATACTTAATGAGGGTGAATAGAATATAGATTTTCCAGGAGCCTTGTTCCACTTGGCTCTGCTAATTTGTGATGAATATGAAATAAGGTATCAATGGTTTAATGTGTTAGTAGGTTAGTTATATTTTAATAAAGCCTTTTGATTCTGGAGCCCTAATGATTATACAAGCCTGAGAATTATAGAAAGGTGAAAGAGGCATTTAAAAAAAACAGGGAAAAAAGAAATAGAACATCCAAGATGGCAAGGTAATAAGTTTTTTGTTTGTTTGTTTGTTTGTTTTTTAATGACTAAGTCAACTTGGTAGGACAAGGCTCTATTTTCTGCTTTGAGGGAGGTTGAAAAAACTGGTGAAGCATTTGAATTTGGGAGTTATAACAGAATCATACAAATAACCTTACTAAATTAATCAGAAATATGTCAAACTCCTGGGATTGAGAGAATAAGAAATGGTCGAACCTCCTAGGTCAGAAACAGAATGGCTTAGAGATCAGATATTGCTAAATAGTGAGATCAATAGCCCTTTCACTTCTAGCATGGATGAAATCAGGAGATCCATTGTGAGGAAAAAGAGGAGGTGGGAAGAAAGAGCAGAGGAAGAGGAAAAAGAAGGGGTTTTCTTCTTTATTCATAAAATCAATGTAACTTTTGTGAGACGAGTTAGGATTTTCAAAAACAGTTTGCAAAGTATTCCAGGAAACAGTATATTGCTACCTCATCTAAAGATTTGTATAAAGGCAATTTCATGGATTCTCAGAAATATATCCTAGATCTTCAGGCATCTTTGGTTAAGATGTTTTTCTGAATACCCCATCTAAATCTTGCTTGCTGTAGAAATTTGATTCTTTTTTTTTTTTTGCATTGATCTTCACTGAAAAATATCTAAAACTGTTTGCTATTTTATAGCATTATTTTATGATTTTATGAGCCTCTATTTTAAAGCAGAGACTAGAAAAATGGAAATTCTAGAACTTTGATCAGTAACATTCCAGTGACTAATGTTTTGGTAGCATTTGATTAAATATGTGGCCTTGGGCCAGTCATTTAACTAATGCCTACTTCAGTTTACTCATTTCTAAAATGAGAATAATAATAGCATAAGTAGTAAGATAAAATAAATATTTGTTAACCAATTTGAAAACATTAAAATGATACATAAATATCATTTCTTGTAATCATTATCATTGTTGGGATAAGAGGACAATAAATAATAAGGTGAATATTTAGGACAAAAAATTCTCCCTGAGGCAGGGGTAGTTGACCTATGTCAAAAGGTATTCTGATTGACACTTGAACAAGTTGTTGGCAATCATTCACAATACCCTGCTTTATTTATTTTTAAAAATTTATTCATTTCTATTATTTTCTGTTTGTTTGCATGAAATCCTTTTATCCTTCTATTCATATTCCTATTCTCTACCTGCTAAATTCCATTCTGTAGTGCAAAAAGGGCTCCAAAGAGTCATGATAATAGGTTTCTAGCTACAGTTCTATATCTATCTGGATGATCTTGGAAAGATAATTTAAGTTTTTAGCCCTCAGTTTTCCTATTTTTAAAACAAGGTACTCTCCCTTTTCCTTTCTCCCTTTCATTCTTCCCCTTCCCCTACTCCACTGCTTGGTTTTCACTGGCAACAAGCAAGACCATTTTTGTTTTAAGATTCACAGGCACTGCTGACCATCAACCCAAGGCTCAGTTAGCTTCTTTCATTTTTGGTAACTCATATTTTGGTTGACATCATCATTTTCTCTGGAGGTCTTAACCTGTAATAGGAATATGATCCTTGTCTATGAATAATCAAGTTAGAGAAGATATATATGATTTCATTCTATAGGTGGCTATCAATGCAACATGCAATTAAAACTGTGAATGAAATTGGGTAAAGTCCAATGCAATAGACAGTTTTCTCCAAGTAACAAATTAGAATCAGTAAACTTACCCAATCTTATTCATGACACAGACAACCAAAAAAAAAAACCGCACTGGATATAGTTTTGAGTTTTAAATGAAAATTACTGATATGAGCAAATTAACATAAAACAAATCTGAAATTAAGAATATATTGCTTTTATTACTTGAGAAAAGGACCCACATGATGATAATAGTAAACCTCATATCTATAACACTTTCTTCATAATAGTCAGTGGAGCTCAGTAGTGGAAATATTATTATATCCACTTTATAGATGAAGGAATTATAGCTCAAAAAAGTTTAAGTGACATTTCAAGGTCAAATAGCTAGGAAATGTGAAAATGTACTCAAATCCATACATTCTGTTAAATCTTATGCAATTTCTGCTCTTATTGCAGAGCTTCCATGATTCATATTCCATAGGGTTCATAAATTGTTTTTGCTCGGTTTCTTTTCTAAAGTCATTGAATCTTATATTAATGAAATTATATATCTATAACTATAGGAGAGGCAGAGTAATCTAGGGAATAGGGGATTGGTTTTGGAATTAGTGTGATCTGTGTTCCAGTTCTGTCTCAGGTATGTACTGGCTCTGTAACTATACTCTATTTTATCTCTAAGTACCCCAGGCAACTCTTTGAGATTACAAATAATCTGGCAGTTTGATAGTCTGTATCAATGGAAGGTGTTTCTGCACACAGGGATTTCATTGGTGCACATATATGCATAAAATTTTTTAAAAGAAAAAAAGAAGAAAGGAAGGAAAGAGGAAAGAAAAGAACACTTATGGTTTTAGAAATTTCAGCCCAAAATTAGACTAATTTCTGTCATGGTACTGAAATGAAAAGGATTCTATAACTGCATACAGGCCTAGGTATTGTGCCAAACCTAGGGCATTTTTTGAATGCTGTTATTTAGACATTAGTGGATTGGTCGAAAGAATGCTGATACAATATTCAATGTGTGCTGAATTGGAGAAGTTGATATCAGAAGTCTAGGGAGAGGAGAAGCATTTTCAATTTGAGAGAGACACAATTGATTTTAGGAGTTCTTTGGGAACATTTCCAGATCAAAGAGAAAGGATTTAGATGCTAAGGACATTTTGGGTAAGCCAACTCCTTAATAGTTTCCTAATTTAGACTTTGAGGAACTTCTTCTCAGATAAGGTCATGTTCTCTCTATTGATTGAGATGAGACTTCATTTTGGTCCTTTCTAAATAACATATTCATTCTTTTCTATATTTTTAGTATATTTTAATGTGAATTACATAATGAATTTCTGTTTCTGTTTTTGTCTTAAATGGGTTCACACATCATTGTTTATAATGATTTTTTGTTGTTGTTGAGGCAATTGGGGTTAAGTGACTTGACCAGGGTCACACAGCTAGTTAAATGTCTGAGGTCAGATTTGAATTCAGGACTTCCTGACTTCAGGGCTGGTGCTCTATCCACTGTGCCACCTAGCTGCCTATTTGTAATGATCTTTGAAGTAACAAGCATTTAGGGGGAAGAGACAATTTAGTGTGGTTAACTTTGGAACGACCCTCCCTCTTTAAGAAATACAAATGAGGGAACCAATTGTTCTATTTTAAACCAGAATTGTCTTCCTAAACCAGCAATATTTAGGGGGACAGTCATAATTTTAGTGAGGTACCCCACTAAAATACTTGAATAAAGGTTATCCAACCTTGTGTTCTAATTCCTGCTGGCACAAAGTAGGGATTTCAGTCTCCCTTAGAGAAGACTTAACAAGATTCAAGAATTATTTATCAGTGCCCACTGTAAGCTTTATTTAGACAACTCCATCTTAGGTGGGTAACACATCTTACATGTATGTGTATTATGTATTTATACAACATATTTTATACTCATGTACATATAAGCATAAATGCATGTATAAATGATTTTAAAGTACAATTTGAATATTTAGAATTGGAAATTCTTGTCACTGATTTCATTAATAATCCATCATGCTTGATTAACCCCATTTACCTTATTAATGGAATGACTAATATAGGACAATCAGTGGAATAATGTAGGTACAGTGACTTAATTTTTGGCAAAGTATTTGAAAAATTATTTTGTGCCATGTTTGCAGACAAGAAGTTAAATCTACACTAGATTCAATTAGGTAGATTTAGCAACTTGATAAATGGCCAGACCCAAAGAATACTCATTGATGGAAGGAGTATTGTGGTGAAGTGCCCCAAGGACTTGTTGGCTTCATGTTTTTAACATATTTATTAGTGGTATTCATAAAGATATAAACAGTACAATTATGAATTCTGCAAAGAATTCTCTATAGAGAGACCTGAGCAAGGTAATTAACACATTAGATAGCAAGTGTCATTATCCATATATTCTTGATTGATAAAGAAGAATGATTGAACTAATAAGATTGAATGTATATGATGACACCGATGTAAACAGATCTTTTTTTTTCTTTTTTAAGCTTTTTATTTGTATAACATATGTATGGGTAGTTCCCCAACCTTGATCTTTACAAAGCTTTCCAATACAAATTTTACCCCCAGTCCCCTCCCCTCCCCTAGATGGCAGGAAGTCCACTACATGTTAATAATGTTGAAATGCTTGAGAAGTTATGCAAGAAAAATCCTATCTACAAGAAAAAAAAAGAATCAGAGAAAGGCAACACAATGCAAGCAAATGTCAATAGAGATCATGAAAATGTTACGTTGTGGTCCATATTTCATGTCCCTCTTTCTGGGTGTATATGGTTTTCTTCAGTGAACAACTGGAACTGGTTTGAGACAATTCTTTATTGCAGAGAGCCATGTCCATCAGAATTGATCATCATGTAATACTGTTGTTGCTGTGCATGATGATCTCCTGGTTCTGCTCGTTTCACTCAGCATCAGTTCATGCAAGTCTCTCCAGGCCTCTCTGAAATTGTCCTGCTGGTCGTTTCTTACAGAACAATAATATTCCATAACATTCATATACCATAATTTATTCAGCCACTCTCCAATTGATGGGCATCCCTTCAGTTTCCAGTTTCTAGCCACTACAAAAAGGGCTGCCACAAACATTCTTGCACATGTGGGTCCCTTTCCCTCCTCTAAGATCTCTTTGGGATATAGGCCCAGTAGAAACACTGCTGGGTCAAAGGGTATGCACAGCTTGACAACTTTTTGAGCATAGCTCCAAATTGCTCTCCAGAATGGTTGGATCCGTTCACAGTTCCACCAACAATGTATTAGTGTCCCAGCCCTCCCACATCCCCTCCAACATTCATCGTTATCTTTTCCTGTCATTTTAGCCAATCTGACAGGTGTATAGTGGTATCTCAGAGTTGTCTTAATTTGCATTTCTCTGATCAATAGTGATTTGGAGCAATTTTTCATATGACTAGAGATGGTTTTAATTTCATCATCTGAAAATTGTCTGTTCATATCCCTTGACCAATTATCTATTGAAGAGTGGCTTGAATTCTTATATATATATGAGACAATTCTCTATATATTTTAGAAATGAGGCCTTTATCAGAACCATTAAATGTAAAGATGATTTCCCATTTAGATGCTTCTCTCCTAATCTTGTCTGCATTTGTTTTGTTTGTACAGAAACTTTTTAACTTAATATAGTCAAAATTATCCATCTGGTGTTCAATTAGGAGTTCCAAGTCTGAACCTGTTCGGGGGGCGGAGCCAAGATGGCGGAGTGAAAAGGTGACTTTCTGCCTCTCCTCCGATCTTCTCTCAAATCAACAATAAAATAAGCCTCTGAACTGAACTTCAAGTCAACAAACTCAGAAATATTTGGGCACGGCTCTCTGGAGAACTTCATATCAGG
>JAJPUD010000084.1:885612-899240 GCA_023553655.1 Myrmecobius fasciatus
CCTGATATGAAGTTCTCCAGAGAGCCGTGCCCAAATATTTCTGAGTTCGTTGACTTGAAGATCAGTTCAGAGGCTTATTTTATTGTTGATTTGAGAGAAGATCGGAGGAGAGGCAGAAAGTCACCTTTTCACTCTGCCATCTTGGCTCCGCCCCCTGATGTAAACAGTTCTTGATTTAAGATTTGGAAGAGTCCATAGAGATTATCTAGTGAGGATAGTAAGGTAAATTGGTTGATAAAATGCTTAAAGTACATTACATAATTTTTAGCATGGTGAAAAGAAACATTTAAATTTGGAAGGAATCTAAAATAGAAAAGGTAATTGACACAAAGAAGAAAATGGAAAGAGGATAGAGGAAAATTTAAAAGAATAGTCATCCTAAAAAATTATACCTGTTTAAATGAAGGAGGCTCTTCTTTAAGAAGTCAATTTCCTATACTGGAGATCTTCAGACAGAAGCTGATTCACCATTTGTTGGAGATTTTAAAGAGGGAATTTCTGTTTAGTTGGAATTCAGCTGGATGAGCTCTGAAGTGCCTTCCAATACTAGAACGATCTTGTTCTATAAATCAAGGAATGTGTATTAAATACTACACACAAAGTCAGAAATGAAATAGGCCTGGCCTTCAAACAGCATATGTTCTACCAAGGAAAAAAAATATGTACGTCTGAGACTGTATACAAAGTACATATATGATGAAGAAAAGAATGGGGAAACACTAATATCTATGGGGAATTAAGAAAAGCTTCATGTAAAGAGACTTTTCACTAAGTTTTAAAGAAAGCACTTTAAAGAAGTGAAGGTAGGGAGATAAATTCTAAGAGTGGGTAAGGGATAACAATGTAAAAAGATATAGGGATAGAAGATAGTTGGTCACAAATCAGGCACAGCAAAAATAATTTGTTTGAACTGAAGAGAGTATGAAGAGAAGTGGTGTTAATAAAACTGAACAGGGAAATTGGAAACTAGGTTATGACAGATTTCATTTGCTATATAGAAGGGCTTGTTTTTGATTCTACAAATAACAGGAAACGATCAAAGTTTATTGAGTTGTAGGATGACAATGTCAGATCTATGATTTAGGAAAAATCATTTTGTTATCTGTCAGGTCAATTAATTTGAAAGGGGAAAGATTGAGAAAAAGAGGCAAATAAAGAATTTATTTTGATCATCCAGGTGGGAGATAATGAGGGCCTAAATGTGACAAGTGACAAATAAACAAAAATTAAATATTAGGAAATGAGAAATGACAATGTATGGCAATTGATTGGGTGAGTGTGAGTGGGAAGGTAAGTTTGATCTGATACTGTGAACCTGGTTCACTAGAATAATGGAGCTAATGCCCTTGATAAATTAAAGGTGTTTGGAAGAGATAAGCATGTGGAGGAGGTGATTTTGAGTAATGTTTTGGGCATGTTGATTTGGATAAACCTATTCAATAACAAATCTGAAATATACAATAAAGTGACATGGGATTGGTGCTCAGGAGAGAAGGATTCACAGATCTTAGCAATATCTCAGTAGAGGTGATAATTAAATACATTGGAGCTGATGAAGACATTGAAAAATGCAAAGAGAAAAGTTAAGATAGCCCATGATAGAACTTTGAGTTGTATCAATATTCAGGGGGGCAAAATATGGATGATGATTCAGCAAAGGAGACTGAAAAAAATATGTTGGGCAGGTAGGTGAAAATCAAGATCCTATGATCAATGTCATCATTCAAGAGAGGAGAGAATAATCAGGAGAATAGGGATGGCAGCAGTGCCAGATGCTATAGAGAGATTAAGAAGGATGACCATAGAGAAAAAAATCATAGCACTTAGAAATTATAGGCTATTCATAACTTTGAAAAGAACAATTTCAGTTGAGTAATGAGGTTGAAGGTAGGATTGCAAATGATTTAGAAGCAGATTAAAAGAAAGAAAAGAGCAAACAGCATTTTCTACAATCCTACTATATGAAAGAGAAGTGAGATATAAGAATGCCAAGCCAAGAGAGACTTTTGTTTTTGTTTTTGGTTTTTTGTGTAAAGCTCTGTCTCTTGAAGCCATTTTCATATGGAACAGGTCAATGGTAAAAAGAGCAGAAAAAGTACAGTTGATCCTCCTTATTCAAAGATTCCATGTTTGTGAATTTTTCTATTCATTAAAATGTTTTTTGGAATCCCAAAATACATAGTAGTCAATATTTTCTCTATCATTGAAGGACATCCACAGAGTTGTAAAAAATTGAGTTGCCTGATTCACATGTTACCAGTTGAGACTGAACAAGATAACTCTGAATTCTTATTTCAACTCTTATATTGTAAACAAATGTCCCTTTGTATCCAATATCACAGTTCTTTGCATTTTTGTGCTTTTTGTTATCACTGTTTAAAATGGCTTCCAAGCATATTGCTAAAGTGCAGTCTAGTGTTCCTAAGTGCTAGAATTTTGTGATGTGCCTTACAGGAAAAAAAATCATGTTAGATCAACTCTGTTCAGAAGTGAAGTATAGTGCTGTTGAATATGGGTTTATTGGTAATGAATCAACAATATGGTATATCCAGAAAAGCAAAGAAGAAAATTGTATAAGAGGCTTCTGGAAATCTGTATATGAGGCTGCTTTACAAAATACTAAAGTAAATGTGATCTTTCCCTGTATTTCTCCTAGGAGCAATGCATTAGTATTTGTTAATTCAGTGTTCATGACTTTATTTTGGTATAAATACAAAGCTTTATGTTAAATTTGTAAGGATGTAAGAAATTGCTACTCTTGTAGCTGAACATTTTGATACCTAAAATAAGTAGCAAATAAATTTTCTTTTAAATAAAAATTGCTTTCAGATGAGAATTGAATAGTTTCAAATAGAAGACTAATAATATAGAATGATACATTACTTGAATTAAAGAAGCATTATAAAATTGTGTTGATGACTGATGTATAAGTGTGAAAAAACAGTTTCAAAGACACCAAAAATACCATTGAATTGTATTGAACATTTTAACTCTTTAAAGAATAGTAGCAACCTCAGGTTATTATTTATATCTATTTTTTTACTAAAGAGGATATATAAAACAAGCAAAAAAATAAATCATAAAAAGCTTAGAGACAGAAGTATGATTTTAAAAGGACTCATCTTGTGGAGGAAATTTGGGGAATTACGTCTTTTTAAGTGAAAGGGAAATCACAGAATAAGGAGGCTTTCACTTAAGTCATTAAGAGATAGGAACCAGGAATAGGAACTTGATAGAAGAACCCTACATAGGAAGCTGAGCAGAAGAATTGAAGAGACAGTAGGGGAGACAGCTCTTTTAGAAATGTGATTTTTAGTAGCCATCAGCTTCTTCTAAGTGATTTCTGATTGATGGGAAAGAGAATTGATTTTATGGCTAAAAATTTCAGCAACTTGTTATATACTTCAGCACCACTTTGATTTGGAGAGAGGCAAATTTTTCTTGCCTCTTTTTATAAGGTCCCTTTGTTCTCTGCTGCCATCTCTGGCCCAAGAAGTAAAAGTCAGAGTGTTTTGTAGTTGTTTTCTAGAAACAATGTTGGTGTGTTGGCTAGTTTTTTTTTTTTTTTTTGGCCTTGATTAGTCAACCTGAACTTGTTGCTAGGAACTCTGTTCTCATTGTGGGACACTTAATTCTTGTAAGTGAATAAATTGACTAGTCTGGTCTGTGACGTCTGGTGATAGTGATGAGTTTTGAAGTTCCTTGGCTTAAATAGAATTACTACTATTTGCATTAAAAGGTAGTACCTTCTAAATATGAGTGACTATGAGTTGAAAGAGCTTATAAATGTTTTTGAGTAGAAAAGAGAATATGATTTATTTATCTGAAGAGGGATTAAAAAAGTACCAAAGTCAAGCAATGAGTACAGAAATAGGGGTGATGGTGGTATGTGTGCATATTCTGGAATGGACCAAGAATGTGAAAGTCAAGTCTTCAGTTTCAAATTGTGAACATGGGCTAAGAACATAGACATTTTAAAGTCATATGCTTCTTATAGGTTCCTGTAAGTATAAATCCAAACTTTACCATAGATACTGGGTGCATTGTTTGGAAAGTCTGACCTAGAACCTAAGTGCTTTATAAATATTATCTGCTTCACTCCCAATAACAACCCTAAGAGATAAATGCTTTCATCACACCTATATTATAAATAATGAAACTGAAACAGGCAGCAATTAATTGACTTCCCCAAGTCACTTAATCATAATTATCTAATGCTGTATTTGGTCTCAGATCTTTCTCATTCCAGATTCTGTGTTCTGTACTGTCTAGCTGCCTGTGGTCAGCCATAAAATAAAAAAAAAAGAACTAATCTTGTCTTTAAGAAATCTGCAGTCATGGCGCAGCTAGTTGGTACAGTGAATAGAAGCCTGTAGTGTTATGGCAGAGTAAATACGTACATAAATGTTTTGAAGTTTGGTGGAATAGCTGACAAAATACTAGTCTTGGAGTCAGAAAAACCTGAGATGAACCTTGTCTCAGACACTTAGCTGGTTGTATAATAGTGAACATCTTGCTTAATCTCCTATGACATTTAGTTTATCAGTTTCTCCATCTATAAAATGGAAATAATAATAGCACCTACTTAACAAAGTAATCATGAGGATCAAATTGTGTGTATATGTGTGTATGTGTATGTATCTATGTATTATCTATCCATCCATCCAATATAGGGGAAGCTAGAGGACTCAGTGAATAGACCAGCAGACTTGTAATCAAGAAGACCTGAGTTCAAATCCATCCCTAGACACTTACTATCACTGGGATTCTGGTCAAGCCACTTAGCCCTATATGTCTCAGTTTCTTCAACTGTAAAAATGAGCTGAAGTAGGAAATGGCAATCCATTCCACCACCTATGCTAGGAAAATCCCCATATGAGGTCATGAAGAGCTGGGCAAAACTGAAAGAACTCATCAAAAACCACAACTACAACAGTGTAATACTTTCAACCCATTAGTATACATAGTCTATCCTAATTTTTGCAGATTCACCTCACTAAAATTTATTTGTAACTATCAAATTAGTACTTGTGGTACTTTTGTAATCATTTACAGACATGCAAAGAGTGGTGAAAATTTTGAGTTGCTCATCACACATGTTCCCAGCTGAGGAAAAACAAGATCGCTTCTTATTTTAGCTTTTATACTTTAAATATGTATCATTTCCATGGCTATTTAGAATCACTTTTTTTTTCATTTTTGTGCTTTTTGTTGGCGATTTCACTGTTTAAAACAGCCCCAAGGCTGAAGTGCTTTCTTGTGTTTCTAAATGCAAGAAGGCTGTGGAGGTGCCTTATGGAGAAAATATATGCATTAGATAATCTTTTTTCAGGCAAGAGTTATAGTGATGTTGACTGAGAATTCAATTTTAATGAATCAAAAAAATGGTACATCCAGGTGAAGATATTCCAGAAAGTATTAAAGTAAATGTTGTGACCAGAGGCTTTCAAAGAATCAACTCTGTATTTTCTCTAGAACCAATGATTCAGTGTTTGCTAATTCAATATTTGTGGGAAATTTATAAAGCATCAATATTATGTATGAGCATCAACTGTATTATGTAAAAAGTGCTTTGTAAACCTTAAGGCATTATTAAAATATTATCACTACTAACTACATACATAAAATATAAAATAAAAATACAAGGAAGTTTGGGGAAGCAGGGTACTGATACCTGGGGCATCAGAAAGGATTTTCATGGAAAAATAAAGTAAATGTATTCTTCTACATAAACTGGAGTGATGAGTTAGCCTCAATTTATACTGAATTCAACCTAGAATTTCTCTGAACCCTAACCTTACTGTGCCACTTGGTAAGTAATCACAAATTTTTTTGGAAAGGTCCTGTGTCCTCACTTATTCCATTTCCCAAAAGAAATCAGATTAATTTAACTCTTAATTTCACTTTTTATGATACATGAAATAAGGAGTTAGAGGATTTTAAATTTTCCTCCCTTCCCTCTAACAATTTGGATTTGTTACCTACAAATAATATACCATGCAAAACAATTTTTGGACATTTCTGGAATTCTCCTATGTGACCCAAGAATTCCAGGGAACACAGTTTAACATTCACTATGCTGGAGCAGATAGACATTTTAAGCCAGAAGAAAGACTGATGTCACTCTAGTCATAGTCCTAATGGGTAGCCGGATAGACCAGAGTAAGGATTTTAAAGGAGATTTTTATTATCATTCTTAATTAGAATGAGTACCTCTGGGGAGATTTTCCCTTATGACCTAGATTCATTTTGGTGAGAACTGTGAGAGCCTTCAGAGAAGCTTCAATTGGAACATTGCACTTGCAAAGAGCTCATGTTTGCAAAAACTTAGTTAATTTGGCTCAGAGAACTTAAGTATGCCATCCTTTTTGTTGTTGTGAAATTCCAGTGTTTTCAAGGCTGACCCTGGCAAGTAGATGATGTTCATCTTTTATGTCCCTATAATCTTATGAACATTTCCTCTGTAGTTCCAGGAGCCCTCATGATATCCTCTGGCAGCCCAGCAATTCCACCTTGTAGCAACCCATCCAGAAAATCCTTCTTTCAATCAAGAAGCATTTTTAAAGGGCTTGGTATGTTCTTGTTGCCAGCTACACAAAAACAAAAGTGGAGCCATCAACGACAACAATAGTGGCTTTGTTTTCTTAAAACTGTTCGAGGGTTGGATCAAGGGAAAAACGGAGTGAGCTAATGTGTTTCCTGCTACTAGTCATTGAAGTTGTCAGTCATTAGCAAACCATTTAGTTCTAGATCTGGTATAAAGAAAGGACCTTTTCTATGCTGTGATCCTAATTGGATGCTCACCTTGCTCCTGGAAGGCATTGCACAAAGGAAAAAGTGGTTTTGTTTCTCTAAAACTGTTCCTCTCATACTATCTTCTTCCTTCTTCATGCCTTTGCCCTAACTATACCCCATGCCTGGAATGCCTTTATGAAGATTTCTGAAACTTGGGAACCTTTGTTTCTTTTAGTCTTCAATGTAAGCTCCAATTACTGTGGGAGGTATTTCCTGGTGCCTTTTGGTGTTGATATTTTGTACTCCAAGCTTTTCCTTTCATTTAATCTCTTATACTTTATATATACTTGTATATCTACATACTGTCTCCCCCATTAGAGTAAAAGTTCTTTGAGGGCAGGAATTGTTTTTGCTCTTTTGTTCTTGTATTCTGTGTCTTAGCACTGTGTCTGACACGTGGCAGATGCTGAATAAGTACTGGATGACTGATTTTGAAGTCTCTTAACTATTTATGGAATCCCATCAGTACACAATGCCTGCTTAGAGTGCTGAGAAAAATGCCTTCAAGTAATACAAAACTGAACATTTTCTTGTGAATAAGTGGTATAATGTTATTTTTCAAAGCTTGTCAGGGATTTTGGTACACTAGGAAAATTTAGATGTTCAATGACCTTGAATACAAAATTCTCTGAGGTTGGTGAGTATTTTGTTTTGGAGCATATTGGGCTCCAAATTAAACATATAGGAATTTATTTTAATAATTAGAAATCAGTTTTTTTTCTCTTTCTATTTGGTAGCAAAAAAACCTACACTAATTGCTATATTACTACATTCCACAACAACGGATTTGTTTAGAAAGTTTTCCTTTATCTTCCACATCACAAATTCATTATTGACAAGTATAATTATATTTAGATTAATCACTGAAAAATATGAGTAGCAAACTTTCTGTGGTTGAGATATGAATCACGTCAGTTTTATATAATTTTGTAACACTTACAATAATGCTTCATTAGAAGATCAGAGTTATCTAGGAGTGAAATCCATCCATTTAAACACAACTGGAGGAATTTTCCAAAGAGTACAAAGAAGGAAAGATGGCTAATGAAATATGTTTCATTGCATTATTAAATATAGAGAACCTTAATTAAAATAATAGAGTTCCTAATTCTTAAATTTATGTATTTTTTATCTATTTATATAAGAATTAGAAATCCTACTACCTTAAATAATATATAGACTATATATATATATATACACACACACACATATATATATATATGTACTTCAACTAAAGCTCCCAGTTGTGTGTATATATATATATATATATATGTATACATATACATATACATATATATATATATATATATATATACTGGGTTCAGATGGCTCTGAAGGGGAAAATGAGGCAGAAGACCTTGTACAGTCCTCCCTCACTTAAATCCAATTCACTTGCATGTTATGGTATCACTTCTCCAAAGTCATGGTCCTCTTTGAGAATGAAAGACAATATGTGTATGTATACACACATATATGCATAAACACATGACATAGTTTGGCTTAATGAATAGAGTGCTAGAAGACACGGGATTCATTCCTGTAGCTGAAAGTGGCTAAGTGATTCTGCTTGAGTCAATTAATCTTATTGTCTTTTGAACAATGTCACCTATTTGTTAGTGAGATTTTAGGAAATTCTTCTTAGTGGGAAAATTACATGTGTTTTGACCCAAATCTGGTTTCATTGAAGAAAAGAACTCTTGGTGAGGATTCTCCCTCTACCAGTGGGTGGTGGTGACTGTTCTACAACTTATTGTCTCTGCTCTGTACTTTGAGTATGTCATTTTGAAGTTGGGTAAGAACCAGAGAGCTTCTTGTTTAACTCTTATAATTTAAACATCTCATTACAATCCTGTTTTGTTGTTTTTGTTTTAATATAAGTGACATGGTGAGTGGCTACACTGGGAATTCAGAAATACTTCAGAAGCTTAATAGCCTTAGTAGATTAGAAGTGCTTAAATGAACTTTTCCAGGGTCATAACAGCCAGTTCAGAGGAAGAATTCAAGAAATTTTTTTTCACTATTTCACTTCTATTTGTCAGCTAGGTGGTATAGTAGACAGAATACTCACTCTGTACTTAGGAAGATTAGATCTTGCCTCAGATACTTCCCAGGGGTATAATCTTGAGCAAATAACTTAACCTTTTTCTGCCTTGGTTTCCTTTTCTACAAAATAGGGATATTAATGTAACAAATTCTCTGGGTTATTATGAGGATAGAATGAGAAAATATTGATTAAGCACTCTGAAAATCATAAATGCCTATGTAAATATTAGTATTACTGTTATCTGTTATTATTATAACAGTTCCCTCACATGTAAAATTAGCTGGAGAAAGAAATAGTAAACAACTTCAATATCTTTGGCAAGAAAACTCCAGTCATGAAAAGTTAGACATGAACAACAATAACAAATAGTATTATCTTCATCTCTGTTTATATCCATCCATGTTGAAAAGAATTTGAGGTTACTTGCCATATGAACCAATACAAAATAGGACAAAAGAAGATAAATACAGACTATAAGTTGTGTGAATATCATAGGCTGCATAGCATCTAAGACAAGCTACAAGATTTCCAAAGAGAAATGATAACTTGAATGCCCCTTTTTACTTTGTTGGTATTTGCTGTCTATTTAAAATTGGCTGTCACTGATAGGCATCTAGTAGACATCATTGGGTTTAGAATCAAGAAGCAAGAGATAGAAATAAAAATTAAATTTAGAAAACTGTAAACAATATAATTTGGCAAAACAAACCCAAGGAAGGCATAATAACATTGCAAAACACTTTCTCCACAAATAAAGTCAGATCTAAACAAATAGGGAAATATCAATTGATCATGGACAGGCTGAGCCAAAATATTAAAAATTATAATTCTGCCTAACCTAACTTACTTATCCAGTGCCATGCAAATCAAAGTACTAAAAATATGTGATAGAGCTTGAAAAAAATGAGAAAATTCATCTGAAATAACAAAAGCTCAAGAGCATCAAGGGAATTAATAGGGGAGGGAGGAGAAATTCAAAGGAAGGTGACAAGCAATACCAGATTTCAAACTATAAAATCTTGAAAATTCTTGTGAAAACGAATACTAAAAGTTGTTTTAATGTTTACGTGGGAAAAATAAAATACCATTTTAAAAAATAAACTATTTCACACCTAATTCTTATTATAACATCAACAATAACAAAAAGATAGCATCTTCTTCGTCACTAATGTATTCTCGCATGAGAAAACACATGATAAACTCAAGGAAAACTATTGTCTCTGCAGATAAATTTGTTTGCTTTCTCAGTTAGAAAATGAAAATTAAAAAATTGCTCTTTCCTTTAGTCCCAACTGTGGCACTATTTTCTTTGTCCCTTCTCCATCCTAATGTGGGTGGGAACTGAGAGGTCACATCTGAGAAATCTCTGGGGAGGAAGCATAATTAGCAGAACTAAGATTTGTAAGTAGGAAGATGGATTGTAGAACTAATATATCAAAAGTCTGCCATATTTCAAGAAGGAGCTAGGTCTACACAATGATCACACTAGACTTAATAAGAGTCAAGGTCTGAGGCTAATTGAAGCTATTAAGTATTGAGGCAACAAAAAGAGAATCATGCTTGACAGAGTAATCTTAGTTTTCTACATGAAATTGTTTTGCATGTGCTCATATTGCCTTTGTCCCAGAATGCTCTTTACTGGCTTCTTCCTCCAACTTGTAAATATTTTTATTTCCTCTTAGTTCTGTCCTCACTGTCCTCCATGATTATAAGATCAAACATTTAGAGTTGGAGGGAACTGAAAAGTATATCCGAAAAAATCTTTTTTTTTTTTTTAATATGAGGAGACTGGGGCTCAGAAAAATTGAGTGCCATGTCCATTCTGCCCTGAGATCTTCTGATTCTAAATCCAATGATGTCCACTGGATGCCTATCAGTGATAGCCTATCTTCTTTATTGATGTGGTATCATCCTTTTCATTTTTGATGTGAAATATTTGGTTTTCTTTTTTCTTTAAAAAATCAAGTTAACCAAAGGTTTATTTATCTCATTGGGGTTTTTTTTTTTTTTTTTTTTTTGCCTACAGAACCAGGTCCTAGATTTATTTATTTATTATTTTTTATTATGCAAATGTTTTTGTTCTGTTCTTTTTTCATTTTGTTGAAGTAAGAATTTAGAAAAAAAAATTCCCTTAAATACTGCTTTGGTTCCATTCCATACATTTTAAAATGTTGTCTCACTGTTCTCAATTCTCTTTAATGAAATTATTCATTATTTCTATGATTTATTTTTGACCCATTTTTCTTTAGTATTAAAGTTCTTAATTTCAAATTGATCTATCTTTTCATTTCATTTTGTTGAATGTAATTTTATTGTATTATTATTTGAAAATAATATGTTTGATATTTCTGCTTTTCTACAGTTGATTTTGGTGTTTTATGCCCTTTTACATGATCTATTTTTGTATGGTGCTAAGAAAAAGGTGGATTCCTTTCTGTTCCCATTCAATTTTCTTTAAAGGTTTGCCATATCTAAGTTTTCTAATATTCTATTTTCCTGCTTAGCTTCTTTTTTTAAAATTTTTTATCTGGATTCATTGAACTCTGAGAGGAGACCTCTGGTTGAAATTTTTCAGTTGTATAGTTTGCTATCTATTTCTTCCTGTATCTCACTTAATTTCTTTTTAAAGAATTCAGATGCTCTACCACTTGATGCATAATATGTTTAGTATTGATATTGCTTCATTGTCTAAGGTATCTTTTAGCAAGGTGTAATTTCCTCTTATCTCTTGAAGTTAAGTTTATTTTTGCTTTTGAGATAAAGATGGTCTCTCCTGCTTTTTTATTTCAATGGAAGCATAATAAATTCTATTCTGGCTGATTACGTTTATTCTGTGTGTGTTTCTCTGCTTCAAGTGTGTTTCTTGTAAAAAACATATTGGAGGATTCTGGTATGCTATCCATTATATTTGCCTCCCTTTTATGGGCACATTTCTTCTATTCACATTCATTTATGATAATTATTGTGAATTTCCATACATCCTATTCTTTCTTCTCTTTGTCCTCTCCTTTTTATCTTGTCTCTCTTTACCAGTGTTTTGCTTCTATTTGCCATCTCCCTCCATCCGCTCTCCCTTCTATCACTCCCCATCTCTTTTTTATTTAATTTCTTTCTTTTCTACTTCCCTGTCAGGTAAGATAGATTTCCATATTCAACTGATTGTACATATTATTTCCTCTTTGAAACAATATTAAAGTAAAGTTCAATTGATGCTCATCAGTCACCCTCCCATCTTTCCCTCTACTGTTAGAGGTCTTTTGTGCCTTCATGCAAAATAAATTACATCATTCTACCTCTTTCTTCTTTTAGTACCCAATGTGCTCCTCTTTCACATCCTTTATTTTTTATGTCATACCTTCAAATTAATTTTAAAGAGAGGAGTAGAATGGTCTAAGTTAATATTTTGGGATGTCTTTCCTTAGGTGATTGGTAGATACTTTATATGTTTGTGTTGCCTTTTACTTTCAGCATACTAGGGAAATTTCCCTTGATAATTTCTTAAAAGATTCTATCTTCCTTCTGATTATGGTTTTCAGGTAGTCCAATAGTTCTGATAGTTTTTTTCCTGGATCTGTTTACCATCTAAATCAGTTGTTTTTCCCATGAGGCATTTTACATTTTTATTTTACTTTTTCATTTTTTTTGAACTTATTTGATTCATTTTTGATGTCTCAGAGTCAGTTTCTACTTGCCCAATTCTAACTTTCAAGTTACTGCTTTCCTCAACTAGCTTTTATACCAAATGTATCCTTAAAGAGTTTTCTTCTTGAAAGGGACCCACATGTGCAAGAATGTTTGTGGCAGCCCTTTTTGTAGTGGCTAGAAACTGGAAACTGAATGGATGCCCATCAATTGGAGAATGGCTGAATATGTTATGGTATATGAATGTTATGGAATATTATTGTTCTATAAGAAATGACCAGCAGGATGAGTTCAGAGAGGCATGGAGAGACTTGCATGAACTGATGCTGAGTGAAATGAGCAGAACCAGGAGATCATTATACACAGCAACAAGACTATATGATGATCAATTCTGATGGACATGGCTCTCTTCAGCAATGAAATGTTTCAAACCAGTTCTAATTGTTCAGCGAGAATAGCCATATACACCCAGGGAGAGGGATATAAAATGTGGACCACAACATAACATTTTCATTCTCTCTATTGATGTTTGCTTGCATTGTGTTTCCTTCCTCAGATTATTTTTCCTTGTAGATAATGATTTTTCTTGCACAACAAGATAAGTGTGGAAATATGTATATACATATTCGATTTGTCAAGTATTTTAACATAATTGACATGTAGTGGACTTCCTGCCATAGAGGGGAGGGCTGGGGACTAGGGGGGAAATATTTATAATGGAAAGTTTTGTAAAGGTCAGTGTTGAAGAATTACCCATACATATCTTTTGCAAATAAAAAAGCTTTAACAATAAAAAAAAATAGGTTAAAAAAAGATTTTTCTTCTTTAGAGGATTTTTGTATTTCCTTTTCAGTTTGACCAATTCTACTTTTTCCCCTTTATTTAAATTTTTATATCTTCCCCCAGTTACATTTAAGACATTTTTTTTACATTTCTATTAAAACTTTTAACTTCCAAGTTCTCTGTCTTATCTCCACTTCCAATTAAGAAATCACTGTGAAGTTATGTAAAACATTTCCATAAAAGTCATGTTGTGAAAGGAAACTTAGATATTGTACCCTAATGAAAAAATGCTCAAGACAAAATGAAGTTGAGACAAGAGAGAGAGAGAGAGAGAGAGAGAGAGAGAGAGAGAGAGAGAGAGAGA
>JAJPUD010000084.1:899250-955030 GCA_023553655.1 Myrmecobius fasciatus
AGAGAGAGAGAGAGAGAGAGAGAGAGAGAGAGAGAGAGAGAGAGAGAAAATCCTTCAATCTGTATTCAGATACAGTCAGTTCCTTCTCTGGGTATGGATAGAATTTTTCATTATAAGTCCTTCAGAGTAGTTGTGGATCACTGTGTTTCTGAGAATAGCAAAGTTATTTCCTGTTGCTCATTATAGAATATTGCTATTTGTATACAATACATTTCATTTTGCTTGAATTCATAGAGGACTTTTCAAGATTTTTTTTTTCTAAGAGCATCTCGCTCATCATTTCTTATAGAACAATAATATTCCATCACAGACACATACTATAATTTATTCAGCCATTCCCCAACTCATGAGTATCCCCTCAGTTTCCAATTTTGTACATATAGATCATTTTCTTTTTAAAAAATCTACTTTAGTATTCATGCCTAGGTTGTTAGGTCAAAGCCCCATGTGCATAAATAATATCTTTTGATCATTTATCATTTGTGGCATGGCTCTTATTTTTTTTTTTTTATAAATTTGACTCTGTTCTCTCTAGGTTTGAAAAATGAGGTCTTATCAGAAAAACTTGTTTCAAAATTCTTTTTTACAATTACTATTGCTAATTGTATCTCCTCCATTTAATCTTACTCTTTGTGTTTTGCCATTGATACTGCCTAGCCCAATATTCCCTCTCTTTTTATCACCTTCTCTCCTTCCTATATCCCATTCCCATCCTGTTTTCATGCAGGATAAGATAAATTTCTATACTCATAATGAATGTGTATGCTATTTCTTCTTTGAACCAATTCTGATGAGCTCACTCATATTTTCCTCCTCTTCTTCCCCTCCACTGTAAAAGCTTTTTCTTGCATCTTTTTTAATGGTAGATGATTTACACCATTTCACTTCTCTCTTTTCCTTTCTCCCAGTACATTCCTTTCTCATTCTTTATTTTCATCATTTCAAAAAGATATTATCTTTCATATTCAAGTCACACCTGTGCTCTCAGTCTATATATATATATATGTATATGTTTATACATATATATATATATATATATATATATAGACTGAGAGGTATATATATATACATATATATATATACCTCTTCTAACTGCTATAATAATGAGAAAATTCTAATGAGATACAGATATCATCTTCCCATGTAGGAATGTAGACAGATAAATCTTATTAACTCCCTAATGATATCACTTTCTTGATTATGTCCTTATCCTTCTCTAGAGTGCTGTATTTGAAAATCAGATTTTTCATTCAGGTCTGGTCTTTTTACCATAAATGCTTGAAAATCTTCTACTTAATTGAATAGCCACCTTTTCCTCTGAAGGATTATACTCAGTATTTTGGGGGAGATGATTCTTGGTTATAACACAAGTTCCATTGCTTTCTAGAATACCATATTCTAAGTCCTCCAGTTCTTTAAAGTAGAAGCTGCTAAATCTTGTGCTAAATTGACTGTGATTCCACTATACTTGAATTGTTTCTTTCTGGATATTTGCAATAATTTCCCTTTGACCTGGAAGTCCCAGAATTTGGCTATAATATTCCTTGAAGTTTTCATTTTGGAATCTCTTTCAGGAGGTGATCTGTGGATTCTTTAAATGTCTATTTTACCCTTTCATTCTAGAATATTGGGACAATTTTCCTCCATAAGTTTTGAAACATTGATATCCAGGCTTTTTTTTATCATGACTTTAAGGTAGAACAATAATTTTAAATTATCTCTCCTGGATCTATTTTTCAGGTCACTTGTTATTCCAATGAGATATTTCATATTCTTTTTCTATTTTTTTCATTTTTTGGTTTTGCATTATTGTATTTTGGTTTCTCATCAATTCATTAGCTTCCATTTGCTCAATTCTACTTTTTAAGGAATGTTTTCCCCACTAAGCAAAAGCACTCTTTTCATCACTACTTCTTGATTTCCTTCTGCTCTACACTCAATTCTTTTCCTATTTTTTTCTATTTCGTTTACTTGATTTTCAAAATACCTTTAGAACCCTTTCATAGCTTGAGACTATTAAACATTTTTTTCTTGGAGATTTATGATGTAGCAGCTTTGACTTTGTTATTTTCTTCTAAATGTGTGCTTTGATATTCCTTGCTATTATAGTAACTTTTTATGGTCAGAAACATTTTTTGTTGTCTACTCATTTTCCTAGTTCATTTACTCTGTTTTTAACTCTTTGTTAAAGTAGGGCTCTGTTTCCTAAGGTGGAGGGTGTACTATTCAAAACTATTTTCAGAAATTGTTCTAGGGACCTGACCAGAAGCCCTCTTTTCTTCCCTGGAATTGTTATTTGTCCCCGCCCTACTGCACCTGTTAGGTCTAGTGTGTTAAAGCAACAGAGTCCTGCTTAGTTAGTGTAGGATTTGGGCTTTTGCTGGTGCATCCTGCTCTGGGATTGCACACTAAGCTCCCACCTTGGTTCCACAGACCTTTTCTACTGATCTTCTAAGTCATCTTTAGTGTCTCCAGGCTGAGAGGTCTAGAAACCACCAGTACTAATGTTGATTCAGAGGTCTCTAGACCCATTTCTATTTTACTGGTATTGTCTGGGACTAGGATTGGTGTCTGTTTTCCCAGGGCTATGCTGAAGCAAGTTTTGGTCTTACTCTTGTAGGATGCCTTTCTGCACAGGGTTGTTCTAAAGACCTCGGAGGTCTTGCCTTTGGAGAATGCCTTTTTGCCCATGATTGTGGATGTAACTGGTGGTCTAGCCTCTAGAGGATGCCAGTGTGCCAAAACACATGTTGATTTCTTGAGCTGGTGTCTGCAGATTCTGCAGGCTATGTTATGCCTTGTGTATATCTGTGGTCCTTGTGTTGAAATTTTCCTGCTTCAACAGGCTTAGAATCCTTTCTGGTCTACTGAGGTGGGGCTTACTGCTCTCCCTGGGAAACTTCCAGTCCTGGACTGAGCCTACCCCTTATCTGAATGAGATGGATTCCTGTTGCTAATCTTCCACATTTTCTGGGCTAAAAGATTATTTCAACCCATATCCTTAGTGATTATGCTGTTCCAAGAACCATCTGGGATGCTATTTTCTGGCTGCCTGTATTTGAACATAGGACTTAAATGATTTACTTCTTGTTCTATCATCTTGGTTCCTGGAAGTAAAAATACATAATAGTTGGAAAAAGACATAAATAGAGGATTCTTGTATAGATCTGCATTCATCCAATTCCTTACATTGCAAGAAATATTTAATAAATGCCTATTCTGTGCTAATTAATGATTGTGGGCCTATGGTTATAAACTAGTATTTCAGACTCCTTTGATTTCATAAATAGAGTATTTCCTTCAAAGATGAAAATCACAGCTCATCTATTTTCCCATTTATGTGTGTTTGTCAACTACACCTAACCAAAAGTTCACCACAAGAGTATTTCGTGGAGTTCTTTTGACATTGTGAGGATAATATTTGAATGGAGTTTCAAGGTTTACAAAGCATTTTCATCATGTCCCTTCATCTCATCTTTACAATTTTATCCTCATAACATCCTGGTGAAGGAGATGTTAATAGTATCCCACTTTATAGTGAAGGAAAATGATATAGGGTTGGCTCAGGATCACAAAGTTAGTAAGTCCTAGTACTAACTAGTAAGTTTTTTTTACTGCATTCAAAGGGCTAAAAAGCATTTATTAAAGTGCAGCTATATGGTACAGTGGATAGAACATTGGTCCTGGAGTCAGGACCTGAATTCAAACCTGGTCTCAGACACTTAATATTCACTAGCTGTGTGACTTGGACAAGTCATTTCACCCCAATTACCTCACCAAAAAAACAAAAAAACAAAAACAAAACAAAAACAAAACAACAACAACAAAAAAACACAAGCATTTATTAAGTCCCTACTATGTACCAAACACTATGCTGAATTCTGGGGATACAAAGAAGGCAAAGAGACAAGCTCTGCTGTAGAGAAACTTAGAAGCTTACAATGGAGAAGACTTCAAGCTATATATAAGATAAATTAAAAATAATCAATAGAGGGAAGGCCCTAGAATTAAAGGGAATAGAGAAATGGTTTCATTTAGAAGGCAGAATTTCATCTGGGATTTGAAGGGAGGCGAAAAATCAGGAGGAAAATATGTAGATGGAGAGCATGGGAGGTACAACCAGGACAAAAGCCTAGGCTCAGGAGATAGAGTTTCTTGTGCAAGGGACAACTGTCACTAATTCTAAGAGTATATGTTGTCAAGAAGCTGGGTAAGAGTGATGGAGGTAGTAGTATTGATGTAAAGTGTAAGAAAAGTGGAAAGGTGAAAGTGGAATTCTGAGTTATGAAAAGTTTTGAATGCCAAGCAGAGGATTTTATATTTAATCTTGGAGATAATAGGGAGCCACTGGAATTTATTGAATAGAAGTATAGCATGGTCCTGCCCTTTAGAAGAATCACTTTGGCAACTACCTGAAGGAAGGGGTGGAATAGGAATAGGCAGAAGTGGGGAAAAAAAAACTGAAGTAGCCAGACCAACCAGAAGGTTATCACAATAGTCTGGGTGGAGGAAATAAGGGTCTGCATCAGGTGAATAGCAATATCAAAGAAAAAACGGGATACCACTTATATGTTCATATGTAGAAAATATACTAGATCTAGAGGCAGGGGAACTTGATTTCCTGTTTTGGATGATCGTTAGCTGTGTGCTTCTGGCAAATCACTTCATCCCCTGAACCACTGTTTCTTCTTTTGTAAAATGGGTATAATGTTAATGACCCATATCTACTTTACTGAGTTGTGTTTCTAAAAGCCTTTTGTAAACTTTAAATCATTGTACAGACACATGCGTTCTTATTCTGCCTAGCCACCATTTGTTCTACTGATATGAAGTTCACATTCTAAGGGCACACTTTAGAGATGCTTTTTTTCTTCATTTAGGACTGGTGATTGGTCTGACCCTTCCTCGTTTTCTTACCCTGTCTTCAGTGTAACTAATAGTGAACATTTGTGAGACGGTTGCATTCTGTCTGTGAACAGAATTTCTCTGTATGAAACTAAATGGCCCATGAGGGGATAGAATCCAGGTGAAACATCTATCTATAGATTTAGAATTGACCTTCAGAGTGAAAGTTCTCTCTGGTGATTATATTTTCCAGGCAGAGAATATATGGAAAAAGGAGATAAATACAAGAGAATGAGGGAATCATAGTAGAAGAGATTTTTTGAACTGAAACTTTCAAGAATGCAACTAAGAATTTCTTTTTGCCTTTTCCCCAGGGGCTATGAAATGCCCTCTCTTTGCAATTGAGGACAACCACTGAATTAGTCTCCTTTTATGTTCTGTGAAACTCTTTTATTTCAAAAGGCCTTTGGTATGGTACAGTGATTTTATGTTTCATTTTTATTATGGATTCTAATTGCTCTTTCCATTGTATATATTTTTAGTCCTTTAAGTTAGATAGCTCCTTATAAGATACCTGGGGTATTTTGCAAGAGACAAAATATTTTATAAATGGCATTATTCCTCTAATTAAAGGGTATTTGTTGTTAGGACACTAACATTAGACTTTCCAGAATTTTAGGTCAAATGAAAAATAGGTTACATTGACTTCTAGGAAATGAATTTCACTGTGCTTTCCTTTGAATGTTTCCATTGACAGACTTGGCCTGAAATAAAATTGAATCAAAATATATTATTAATCACATTAACTACTTCCTGATTGCCTTTGACAAATTCTTTAAAAACATTTTCTATCTCTAAACCATGCATTCTCTATTCTTCCTCCTCCTCTTAAACTGTAAACTTTTGCTCTTTTAGGTAATGTGAAGTGTTTGTAAGCTATTTTTTTAATGTGTGGATTACAAATATACAGTTTAAAATTCTTTGCTGCTCAATAAACTCAGCAATTAATTTAACTGCACATCTAAATGGAGTCAATGGGTCATACAAATTTCAGTTTTGATTGGCCAGATTTGACTTTGCAGGAGAGGCATCTTTATATATAGATATATAATTTTTAGAAAGTTTTTAGAAAAATAATGTGTTTATTTACAGCCAATTCAGACAACATGAAAACAACCATAATAATATATCTGATAGAATCAATTGTCTACAGTTCGATAACCAGTAGAGGTCTCCTCTAATGGTCTATAATGGTGTTTCCATTGCTCTCTAGATTAGACATAACTGATTTTGCTTCAGCTGCTTAGACAAGGATCAAAGATCGTTGCTTCATAAAAGTGAATAAAATGATGAATGGATTTAATGACTTTAAATGGTATAAATAATAATAATACATTTATATTGAGCTTTAAGATAGTCTTTTGCTTTTCAGACTCCTGGGATTGAGTGCTATATATAATTTGTATTTAATACTGTGTGAAAGGCCTGCCCTAAGTAAACAATATAGAAAAAGCTTCCTCCATTCTGATTTTTCATCCTCCATCTTTTGGTTTCTGGGTTCATTTTTATTTTTTCTTTAAAAAGAAACAAAAATAAAAGGAAACAGAGAGAGTAGTGAATGCCTGAGGCTGAGACTGGGTTTATTGGAGAGTGATTTCATGAGTGAGCTCTCTGAGTCTTGTCTTCAACTAGATATAGTTGGTGTGTAAAATTATTTTAAGTTTTATATGTTGGGAAATTGGCTACAAGGACTGTGGTACAAAATTAGTGCTAGATAAAATAATGAATCTTGTTACCTCAGGGTATATTGTTCGTTTCACCCAACATTACACTCTGGAAGTCTCTTCTAGAGAAATTACTCAAATTATTTACAAAAATTAATTCGACTTTTGCAAGCTTGAAACGCACAAAAATTAAGATTATTTACGTCTCAACAACAACTCTATGGGGTAGCCAATCCTTAGGTATTACAATTAAGAATTAATTTTTCTCTATTACCATTAGGAGCAAATCGTAAACTCTTTCCAAATTTGCAGAGTACATTTATGTGACATTACTCAGTGTATTCACTTAACACTAAAATGTAATGAGCTGCATTTGCATATTTTTCATTAGCTAAAGTTCTTATATTTCTCCAGAGCTGTCTTAAAATGATTAGTGATGTGTGTGATCCCTCTACTCCCTTGATTTCAGCGGCATGGAATTTATGGATTTGTAAAGAACTTTTCTTTTATGCATTTATGCACATGATTTCTGAGGTCACTGAAACACTCATTGAATCATAGATTGGTAAAAGACCTCCTAATTGCCAACTCCAGTGGCCTTTTCTCAGCTCATATTCTCCTTGACCTTTCTGCCATATTTAACACTGCTGAGTGCTGCTTCTGTGAAATTTTCTCCATTTCAGGGCTTCTATGATGCCATAATATTTTAGCTTCTCTAATATCCTGGATTCCTATTCTCTGTGTCCCTTATTAATCCACTTTATCCTCCTATCTTTTAAATTTAAATGTATCCTAAGTCTCAGCTAAATAGCTCTTTTTACTCTGTTTTCTCCAGAACAACTCTTAACTTGTAATAAAGTTTTCTCCTGCTTATATCATAAGAAATAATTTAATTTAATTTCTTTCATTCCAGAAGCTTTGGAATTGCATTAAATCATATTTGGTGTATTATTCTATCCTTATCAATATCTAGTGGAGATGATACTATGATTGCCTCTTGCTTTGCATTGTAGAGAGATGAAGAATATCTGCTGATTTCCATTACAAATTTTGTAGGGACCATAAGGTTAAGAATGAAAAGGAAAGGGAAATTTTGTGCTTCACCAGTCAATTTTGCAATCGATCAACAAGCATTTATCAACAACTTAATAGCAGCTAGACACTGACCTCAGTTTTGGAAATAAAAAAAGGAAATGCAAATAGTTCTTTTCTTCAAGGGACTCATAATTAGCAGGTAGCTTGGTGGTACAGTGGAGAGAGCACCAGGCCTGAAGTCAAGAAGCTATAAGTTCAAACCCAGTCTCAGATAATAACTAGGTGAATAACTCAAGGAAAATAATTTAACCTCAGGTTCCTGGGCATAATGCTAGCATCTAACTCCCAGGGTTGTTGTGAGTATCAAATGAGAAAATAATTATAAAGCATGCTTTGCACATAGTAGGTACCATATAAATGTTTACCATTATTTGCTAGGGGATATGATGTGTACATATAGAAGAGAGAAAGTAGATGAAAGATGATTTGGTGGCATATTTTTCAGACCACTGCTAATTTTTCAATTTCTCAATTTGTAAAAAAAAGTGACTGGTAATAATACTAATATGTGTATTATCTACCACTCTTATAGGGTTATCCTGTGGCAATGTCTTTATAATCCTAATGTGTTATATAAAACATTTCTAGTAACTTATTGTGCTTCCCCAATATTATAGTTGTGCCTTCACATAAATATATGCGAAAATTCCAAATAAAGAAAAAATTACAAGTTGATCATTTTCTGCAAATAGCTTATTCACTTTGCAAAAATACTTAAAGCGCAGCTTTAAATATTAATCCTCTCTAGGGAGGAAATGCTTATTTATTGATTATTAACTATTTGATAAATAAAGGCTAGGCAGGAATGGGGGAAAACAAGGGAAAGAGGAGCTTAAACCAAACATGCAAAGACTATTTGCTAAATGAAGATCAATCATCTTTCAAATTACAATGCAAGTTAGGGCAAAATACTATTTAATTTACAGAACGCCAAATCCATACAGTTATAAAGAACACAATAAAGCAAAGAATTCAAATATGGTACACTTCTCTGAACATTTTATTAGCATTTGCTAGTTGACTATTGTTTAAATAATTATATTTCTCATCACTGAATATCATGTAGTCATACAAAGGGCACTAAGTTTGAATGAGAATGCATGAAATTGTGGGTTATAATTGTGTAAATATTTTGAGTTTTATGGCCCTCAATTGTCAAATTGGGACTATAAAAAGGACTTGGATTTTGTATTTTGTATCCCTTTAAAACAGCAACTCACTGGGGTTATGAGGTTTAGGCTTATCAATTGAATAGTGTATGGAGAAACAGAAATGAACAGAGAAACAAAATCTCATTGCTTTATCTGTGGGCAGGTCTTTGGGCACAAAACTGACTGAAATGCTGGTCAGCTTAGTAATAGCATTGTAGATTAGGGATGTGAAAGACCTAAGAGGTGTCTAACCCAATCCCCTTCTGTGACAGATGAAGGCTTAAAGGCTAAAAGGTTTATTCAAGGATCACAGAGGAACAGAAAGAAAAATGGAAGCCAAGTGCTCTCTTGATTGACTGACAACTGTCTCTCAGCAGCTTGTGGTATAAAGTTTTATGGTCCTAATTTCTGTGCCCTATCTTCTTCATTCAGCTGATTCTGCAGAACAGATTTTGTTGAGAAGGAGCAGTAATCATAACATTTATACTGTGCTTTCAGTTTTACCAAGTGCCTACTTCATAACTGGGGTGCTTCATTATAAAGATGTTGAAATTTAGCCTTAAAATAATTAGTGATCCCATGATCACAGAGTTAGTAAGTGCCTGGGTAAGATTTGGACCCAGGATTCTTAACTCCAAATCAGGTCCCCTATCCCCTATGACACACTGCTTTCCAGAAAACAGACATGATGTGAACAATATGAACCAAAACCTATTTTCTTTTGAGGGATTTGAATATATTGAATATTAAAACCTATCTCCCCAAATATGAGACAGCTTTATGGGCAACTGACAAAAGCAACAAGGGGGGAAGTACATTATGATTTATTTGAAGAAGGAGAAAAGATAGTGGGCTGGCAAATTATTCATATTCCAAATCATTCATTGGCTTGAGTGAGGGATGGAGCTGTCCAAAGAGTCTATTAGAGACCTAGGCATTTGAGAGGTAAAGGAGATGTTGAAGTTTTGGCATTTCTAGATTTTCTAATATTTCCTCAAGATGATAGAATTCTTTGAGAATTAAAGCACAAATAGCCTCTAACTTCTGAGCCTTAAATGTATTATAAATGTTCTTAAATGCCCTTTAAAACAAGAATGTCCACCATAGATCAAAACAAAATTGTTATTATCCATTGTAAATTCTCATAGTACAACCAACCCTGCTACTGCCACTTATTACCTGCATAATTACCTCAGTTTTCTCATCTATGAAATGAGGGAATTGAACTAGATGGTCTTTCAGGTACCTTCCACTTCTAACTATATGATCCTTTCTTATGATCCAAAGTAATCTCTCTCTGAGCTGCTGATGTATATAATCTTGTGGACCTTAGGAGAAGGTTGGAAATAATACTCCATATCTATGCCAAGGTATCCATCAGACAACATTTTCTTTTAGTATTTACTATGTTACTCTGTGCTGCAGACTGAGCTAAGTACTGGGAATACAAAGAGGCACAAAAAGACAATTCCTGTTCTTCAGAAGCTCCCAATCAAATGGGAGAAGACAAAATACATATAAATGTATACAAAAAATTATATACAGTATAAATTAGAAATAATCAACAGAGAAATGGCAGTTGAATTAAGGGGAATTTGGAAAGGTTTCCTCTAAAAAATAGGATTTATCTGACATTTGAAGGAAGCAAGGGAAAACAAAAGACTATGAGAGTGGAGAGCATTATAGGTGTGGAAGACCCCAAGTGCAAATGCCTGAAGCTGGGATATGGATTGTCTTATTCAGGGGACAGCAAGGCCAGTGTCATATCATTATAGTGTGTATATGTGTGTGTGTGCGTACATGCACATATGCATATAGGAACATTAGAAGGAGGAGGTGGGGAGATTACACAAGACTTTTTCAATGCCAGAGGATTTTATATTTCATTTTGGAGGTGATAGTGAGCCACTGGAGTTTATTGAATAGAGATGAGGAAGGGACATGATCAGACCTACTTTAGAAAGATCACTTTGGCAAATGAATAGAAGGAAAATGGACTGGAATAAAGAGAGAACTATGACAGGGAAAGATTCTTGTAGCTGTTTAAAAGTAAGGTATTGAAGTCCTACACTAAGATACTGACACTGAAAAAGAAAAGAAGGAATGTGTCTTCCACATAGTGCAAACTTTTTTTCTGAGGCAATTAGGGTTAAGTGACTTGCCAAAGGTCACACAGACACAGTTAAGTGTCTGAGACCAGATTTGAACTCAGGTCTTCCTGACTTCAGGGCTGGTGCTCTATCCACTGTGCCACCTAGCTTTCCCCATATTTCAAACTTAATAAATATCTGTTGAATTTTACTGAAGCTGAGAATCCTTAAGATCAGAGACTTATCTTGGTAGTGAGATCTGGGCAAGACAGTACAGAGAGAAAGTTAAAAAGAGAGAGAGAGAGAGAGAGAGAGAGAGAGAGAGAGAGAGAGAGAGAGAGAGAGAGAGAGAGATTAATCTCCTCATTTTGGTTGAGACTTGTGATTTCATCATTTTAGGAAACTTTCAGTTTGCAAAGTCTCTTTAAGTAGCCAGATGGAGAGTTGCCTTGGGGCCCTGAGAAGTTAAACTATTTTGCTTATTTGTATCTAGGGTAGGAACCTTAACCTTACTTCCAAGGTGGCCTCCCATCTCTTTCTCCAAGACTTTTCTCAATATGTTACTTTTTCTTAATAAAACAAAATAAAAGTCTCCCCCACTTTTTTCATCCTTTGAATATATTCATTGGATTCTTGCTAGCATCTTTGCTTTGGAAATCTCTATTTAGTCTTTGTTTGGTTAATTTATTTCCCTTTATTTGATGGGGGAAAGTAATAATTGTAGAGTGTCTATCTAGTTAGATAATGTGCTTTTCCTTCCAGAAGTTAAGACTAAGTGAATAAATAAATAAGGCTGAGTTTTCTGAGTAACACTGACACCTAAGAGAGATAAGCTGGTACAATTAAAAGGAGCATAGATAAGATTTTATATAATGAGGTAATATCACAGTTTGTACTATAGCTTCCAAACTTGTGTTCAGGGATAAGAAAGATACTAAAAAGACCTGCAGCTTAGGTGCCCCAAATCCATTCAGCCTCTGCTGTTTCTAAACATATTGTTCACTTATGTTTTTCTTTTCTCTTGTGGAGGAAAGAACCTACTCAAAAACAAGTTCCATTTTGATTTTATTAATAATAGTAGAAATAATTTTGTATTTGTGATTTATTTGTTACATAATTGATTCCCTCAAATCTAATATTCTGAACTTAAGAAGATTATTGTTCTCTCTGAAAAGTGCTACAAAAATTGGATCTTCTACCTATCCCTAATTCGA
This sequence comes from Myrmecobius fasciatus, assembly GCA_023553655.1. Taxonomy (NCBI): domain Eukaryota; kingdom Metazoa; phylum Chordata; class Mammalia; order Dasyuromorphia; family Myrmecobiidae; genus Myrmecobius; species Myrmecobius fasciatus. The sequence continues at coordinate 911,370 of JAJPUD010000084.1, forward strand.
TGACCTCCTTCTGGACCTCTACTTCAGGGTTGGGCCTTCTCTCTGGTAAAGACTCCTCCTCTGGTGAGTTCATAGAAGGATTTCCATTTGGAAGCATCCATCAGCTAAGTTCATTCCAAAACTGATTGAGCTTAAGACTTGTCTCCCTGGTCCCATTCCAGTTCCCTCTTCTTTTTACCTCCTTTTCATTTGTTAGCTTCTTTTATTACAATATAACTTCCTGAGGCAAGGACTGCCTCTTTTTGGCATGTGCTTTTTCATTTCTGATACATAAAACAGTCCCTGGCAAATAGTAAGTAGTAGATATGTATAAGTGCATCTCTTTCTCTCCCTTCATCTCCTTCTCTCTTCCTTTTCTCCCTCCCTCTTTCTCTTCTTCTCTTTCCTTCTTCCTCTTCCTCTGTCTGTATCCTTCTCTCTTCCTCTCACTCCATCTCTTTTATCTCTCTCTGTTTCCCTCTCTCTTTCTTTCCCCATTCCCCCTCCTCTGTCTCTCTTTTTCTGTCTGTCTGTGTTTTTCTCCTTCTCTCCCTTTATCCCCTAACCCCTTTCCAAAGCTTAAAATATCTGCTCATTCACCTTAGGGCAAAAAGAACCATAGATTTAGTGTTGGAAAGTATCTCAGAAGCCATCTAATTGAATGCCTTCATTTTACAAATTAGGAAATGGAGTCCTAGGGAAATTAAAGCTATAGCATGGTAAACAGTGGAGATGGGATTTGATTTCAAGTCTTAATGCTCTTTTTACTGTAGCATCCTCCAATAAAAACCTGCACCAATATTTTTGTGTACTATTTGGTCAATGTCTCAGCCTAACCAACCATCTGAGCTCATTGAAGTTGTCTGGCTCTTTGTAGTGAAACTAGAATGCAGTTGAAGTGTGACTGTCTGATATGACCATGATCTGAATATCACCACCACTATCCTTTCTACTACAATACTATCACCCAGCTTTTAGCATGCTTTGCATATATTATCTGACTTAATTCCCACAATAGTTCCATCAGATATGTGCTATTATTATTCCCATTTGCAGATAAGGAAATTAAATGTGAGAAAAGGTAAGGGATACAGGAAGTCTAAAATAGAACCTTAATTTCATACTGATTAAAGAAGGTTTCACCTAAATAATAATTGTGTACCTTACCAGAAAGTCCTGTCTATGGGACAGGATTTGGACTGATCTATCTTTGAGTCCAGCACTCTATCCACTGTATCCCTTGATAATATGGGTTTTACTTGCCTTGCCAAGGTCAGGAGACTTGGCCATTGGTTCGAAAGAGGAATATATCATTATTTACATAGCCTGTTGTATGAATAAATAACTTTCAGAGGACTTTGGCTACCTAAGGTCAGGAAGGGTGGTAGTTTATGCTGAGGTTTGGCTCAGACTCTTATCCAAGACTGATGTGTAGAGCATTTATAATTGGGAATTGTTCAAGTAAAAGAGTTAATCAGGGTAAATACTGAACTTTGAGATAAAATCTGAAAATAAAATCTTTTAATCATCAGCAGTGGTTTATTTGCATAGCTAAGCATTTTTAAAAATAGTTTTTTTTAATTTTTAGTTTTATTCCAAGTTTCAAACTAGATATGCAAGTTTTTTTGCAAACTATGAAGCATAAAACAAGGTATCCTTATTGCTATGGTGATTTTTTTTATTATTACATATGTATTTTGGCATTTCTGAATAATTATTATTTTATTTTTAGTTTTTTTCCAAGTTTCAAACTAGATATGCAAGTTTTTTGCAAACTATGAAGCATAATACAAAGTATCCTCATTGCTATGGTGATTTTTTTATTATTACCTATGTATTTAGGCATTACTGAATAATTATGGGACTTTTTCAATTTCCATCTATTTTGGCACCATAAAATAGAACCTTAATTTCATACTGATAAAAGAAGGTTTCACCTAAATAATAATTGTGTACCTTACCAGAAAATCATTCCTCATGCAAATGAGTACTCTCATTAATTGATGATGATAATGGTACCATTAGCCAAAATAATCCTTGTGTATTTTCTTGGAACCTCCCTCTAGTCACAGTGCCAAATTGGAGTTGAAAAGTACACTTGATCAATTAAGCATCAAGGCTTTGGTGGTTGAATTCTCAGCAGTGTGAATTGTAGAATGATGGGTCTGTAAAATTACAGATTGGAATAGCAGAATTAAGAGAGGAAATGGAATCATCTCCTGGGAAGAAAAGACTTTTTCCCCTAAGTATGTAGAGACAAGTGTTCATCTTAAAAGATACAACCAGCTCTGCATTAATTTTCTTGTTCACAGAAAGAGATGAGTCCCTGCTGTTTGAATGAGTACACTGTCAAAAACAAGGTGATCACCTGAACCAAGTAACTGTGCAGCTATTGTCCAGAATCACACCAGAGATTTTCCAGAAGATTTTGTGAGTCCTTATGGGGCTTATGAATTCTTATTTAATAACATATTCATCTCTCACTGATGACCTCTGGACAAGTGTAGGCCAAAGGATGGAATTATAAAATCATACAGGGAAAAGTCTAATCCTCTTAGCCTAGATTCAAGAGAGCCCATTATCCTACAAGTTGACATCAACATTGAAACTCATATCTCCTTAATACCCTGGTCCCTGAATTATCTTCCTCTCTCTGATTAGAAATAGTGGGACATTAAAGCTAAAATAGATTTAATCAAAAGAAAAAATAGGGAAATTACATTATATTCCAGTCATGTTAACCAGTATTGTTTTAGTTTATTTAAAATAACTAGACAGTATAAGATTGGAATATTGCTGTGGTATAGGAAATGATGAGTTGATGGATTTAGAAAAATATGAAAACACTTGTATTTATGAAGGAAGATGTTATGTACCTTCAGAGAAACAGAGCCATACTATGGTCTTACATAGATGCATCTAAATATATGTGTATATAAATGTGTATGATTATATGAATCTATTTATATGTATGTGTATATGGATGTGTGTATGTGCATATATATGTATGTATATGTATATATTTATATATCTGTGCTTAATTATAGCCTTCTTGTGGGATGAAGGGGCAAAAAAGATTAAAGTAAAAAGTATATGAGAGAGAATAAAAGAAAACCTACAAGGCAGCAAAGAAAAAAAAAAACCCAGAAAGCTCTAAACACAATGTGTAGCATTTATTATATATATTTTCTGGAAATGAAAATTTATTCCTTAAATAGCCTGACCTACTTTTCTGGAAAGCATCAAGTCAGTGCCCTCAGGTTCCTGATTGTAATGGTTCCAGGTCCAATGTTTTAGTCACTGCACCACTGAAACACCTATAGCTAGAGACATAACATAAATATTTGTTAAATGAACAAAGAAACCCATATTACATATGGAATTGTCACTATTTTGTTTTGTTGGAAATGTTATACACAAAACAGTTTTACTTAATTGGTTTATGGCTTAGATTAGATATGAGGAAAATAATTGGTTCCTTCATTTTCTGAAAGAGTAATTGTTACTTCTGTAATTCAGAAAAGTATATATATATATATATATAGGTATACAAAGATATATACTTCTGTAATTCAGAAAGATATATATATATACATATGCATATGTATATTACGTATACATATATATGTGCACACATACAGCAGTCACTATATATATATATATATATATATATATATATATATATATATACAAAACACACATACACACACATATATACATATGAACACAGAAGGTGCTGATGATTTTAATGGTTTGTTTTTGTGATTTATTCAAGTGCAGAGAAATAGACTAGAAACTGATTTGTAATTTCTCCTAAATCGTGGAACTATCTCTCTCACTTACTGGGATCAAGCAGAAATCATAATTTAAAATGTCCTCCACACTTGCATATTCCAAATTAAGATAGTGAGCTCTTTAGACATTTTTGTGCCCCATTCTATTTGTGTATTTCATTGACCTTCCAATACCCTAACAAAAATATTCAGTATATCTTGTTCACTTAGTTTTTGGTAAGTTCTGCTAATATAGGAGGTGAAAGCTGGCATAAGTAGCACACAATAATTTAAAAATCTTTCATATTTTCTTTTGGAAGATACAGGAGCAAATACTGAGGTATCAAAATCACTTTACTTTCCCATCACCTCCAAATGCACATACAAATCAAGCTTGGGTTTACATGAATTCTGGTTCACTACTACACTTTAATTGACCAGTTCCTTTTAAGAGCTGAGGAATGAAGAAATCTTTAGTTCTGTAGTTGAGTGATATATGACTGCCTAAGGGCAGAAGGTTTCTAACTCTAAGATTCTCTAATTCTATGGATATTCTGAGTGTGTGACCTCAATTCACTTTACCTTTATCTCCATCCAACATTTAATGTTCAATGTCTTTTTTTTTTTTTTTTTTTTTTTTTTTTTTGGCTCATTAGGAAAAAGAAAAGGTTAAAAGAGCAGACTGGGAAATTCAATCCATTTTATAGTAATGTTACTATATAGAGCTTTTTGGCCAAGATATATGATGTCAGTCCATAGCATGAGACATTAATAAGCAAATTTTTTATCCAGTTGTGTAATGGTGCTTTTGAAGATGTTATATGTAGCAATAATGTGCAAAAGAATTATATTCATCTGCAGAAAAAAATTCCCAGGGAATTTTAATAATTTTTAGTAGCATGAAAAAGCCACAGTCTATATTTTAGCTGTTTTTAAAAAATGTCAGTGGTGAAAACTTAGTGATGTGTGAAATATTTAAGGAGATTGATAATTTGCTACAGTTAGTTTTTTTTTTCTCCACAACAGTCATTTGTGCATGTTTTTATAGAGGTGTTTATGTGGTGCATTGGGCCTGGAACCATTACAATCAGGAACCTGAGGGCACTGACTTGGTATTTTCTGGAAAAGCAGAGATTCTGAGCTGGGACTTCATTTGTCTCTATGTGCATTTCAAAGGGATTTGGGAAACTGATTATATACAACTGGTAAGATTAAGTAGAAAAATTGATACTGCTGAGAATTTGTCTCAGAATAAGTACATTTGACTCTTGTCTGAGAATATAGTTCTATGGTGCATTTTATCTTTATTTTATTAGCATAGCATGCTAGGGAAAGAAAAATGTCCTAATAGCTATGATATGTTGGTGGAAATATTGTAGTCATTCCAAATATCTTAGCTTTTCCTTAAACATCTGCAATGTCGATTTAAGATTAGACTAAGATTTACACATCAAGTCTCTGGTATATTATGACTAACCTTAGGCTACGATAATATCTACCAATGAGAACTGACATCCCAGAAAACAGAAAGCCCATTTGATTTTTTTTTAAATCCACATTTCAAGAAATCTAAAGGAAAGGTTCATGACATAATGGCAGGGCATGGGTAAGAATTATACATTAGAAAATAATGTACATGGGTTGTAATTTGTATTTATGAAGGGAAAGACTTCATCAATGAGATCTCAGAACTCATGTTTATGTGTCAAGGATATTCTCTGGCAATGAGCTTATTAATGGTACCTTTATATATTCTTGCTGTTATTAACCTAGTAATGTAATTATTGGATTGAAAATAATCCATCCTCCTTTCTAGCCAAATATCTCTTTGATGATATCATGAAATTAGATGGAAAAATTATATCTTTATTTGCTCTACCCTCTAATTTAAATTTATCATTCCCTTCAACTAAAATATATATTCTGAGAAAGGAACTACATGTATCACCAAACTGCCAAAGGAATCTGTAACAAAAAAGAGCTCTTGGTCTATTGGGAATCCTTTTTTGACTTGAATTCTGTTTTGGGACCTCTTACAATCAGCTTTCAAAAGCATAATTTCCAGTTTTGTGCCATTCATGATATTAAAAGATATAGTACTGTTAAGCAAATTTCTCCTGTAAAACATTTTTTCAAGTAACACTGTATGATTTAAACATATGCATATAAGATATCTTGTTGAAGGAAAGTAAGGAATTATTTTCTTGAATAAATCAAATGCTTTTTAAAAAAGTCAATAAGAAATAAAGACAAAAACTTGCTCCTTATAGTCCACATCTTTTATTTATTTGATTGTAAAGATGTAGGCGGCATTAATCTAATTTGTGAAATACTGACTATGCTTTTGTCATACTTCCTTTGGATGGTCTGGATGGACATTTCCCATAATGACTTTACAGAATTGGGAAGGCATCTGTAAGTCTTTTTAGTTATCGACATTCTCTTCATTACTTTCTCAGTAATTAACACTGTTTTGGATACTACAACATGCTACTGATTCATATTGATCTAGCAATATCCTAAAATCCCTGGATATTTTTGAAAGCAATTCTTGGTTAACTTTAACTTTCCCATCTTGTACTTGGGAAGCTGGCTTTAGATACTCAAGCATAAGACTTTGTTATCTCTATTGAATTTCTTCTAAGAAAATTTAGTTCAATGCTTAGACCTTTTTGGATTCTGACTATCATTCAAGTTTGGTGAGAATAGAATCTGATCATTTAAAAAACCTTTCATAAAAATGATTAAACAAAACAAAGTCAAGCACATATGCCTCAGCTATTTCACTGGACTTTCTGCCTCACTGACATTGAATTTTTAACAATTACTATTTATTTCTGATGGCTAATAAAAAGCACATTGGTGAGGACTTGTGAACTACAGAATTAAGAGTATAATTTCACAGAGTACCCTGGAACGTGAGTCATTCCTCGGCTTCTAATCCAGGAATGAAAGTATAAATTGGATAGAGCATCCCAGATGCTCCTAGTTGGATGTTTAAATCTAGGCCTACAGACAGTTTTGAATTCATATAATTATATTATCTGGTCAACATCTCTCTAGCTTCTCAAAATAAAGAATTTATCAGAAAGTTTATTCAAAACGGCTAAAATCAGGATAATTTATAGCTATAGCATTTCCTCTTCTATTCATTTAATTTCCCTGTCAAAAAAAGTCAATGAAGTTAACCTGGCAGGGTCTTCTGTCCTAATGCTGAATTTTTATAATCACTGCTTTTCTTTCTGGATTTATGTTAACCATATCTTTAATGATCTATTCTAAAAATTTCCCAGGAATTAAAGTCAGACTCAGTGAACTATATTTTGAAGTCTTTTTACTTTCTTTTTTCTTTCTTTATTTCTTTTTTTTTTAAATCAGTTTAAAAAACACTTTAAAAAAATCAGTACATTTGCCCTCACCTAATCTGTTATGCTTTCCCCATTTCTTCTGTTATCAATAGCTTGTTTAAATAAGTCAGCTCAGGGTTGGCTCAGTTACATACAATATCCTTTTCTCATTTTTATTCTTTCTTCTAATTTAGTATTGACTTTGCTCTTTGTTCTCATAAGTTGATGGTCCAACTGTAAAACATACAATTGTTTCAGAAATGTCATCTAGTGAGTAACCAGTCAACTTTATGTTAAAATATGGTCTATTTCTTATTTCCAGCATCTATTGACCCACTTCTTTAAGAAATGTTTCATTGATTTGCCTTTCTTTTATATCACAGTCATTTTATACATGTCATCTTTCCTCAAAAGAAAATGAGGATTCTCCCTAAGGAAAACAGTTAAATAAAAATCTACCAACAATTATTGAATCTGAAAAGAGAAAGATGCTTCCTTATTTTTTGGGGGGGTCCAAGACTAGTTGTAAAAATAACTTATCTTTATTGTTGTTTCTTCCATTCCAGCCCAGGATTGCTCCCTCAGATATTGGAGTACTCTATATATTTTAGACCCTGTAGCTCTTGAATTCTCACCAATGTGCTTCCTTTTAACAATTAACAATTAGACCCAACAAGCTCTTATCAAAGATATTTGTTCAGAAGATATAAGAAACAACCCAGTAACAACAAACCAAATCACTAGTTAGAAACCCCAGAAACCTGGGCTGTAGTCTCTCTGTCTCTCTCTCTGTGTCTCTGTCTGTCTCTCTGTCTCTCTCTGTCTTTCTGTCTCTCTGTCTCTCTGTCTCTCTGTCTCTCTGTCTCTCTCTCTGTCTCTCTGTCTCTGTCTCTCTCTCTCTCTGTCTCTCTCTCTGTCTCTCTCTCTCTCTCTCTCTCTCTCTCTCTCTCTCTCTCTCTCTCTCTCTCTATATATATATATATATATATAGTGTCCTAGGTAAGGTGCTTAGTCTATAGGGACTACCTCTATAACCAGTTCTCTTTTCTGCTTCCAAAAGTCTCATTTCTTGAGGCTATTTTCTTTCTCAGGTTACTGATTTTATATGTGTCTGTCCTTCTGGAATTATTGTTTTGTTACCTCAACTGTAAGATTAATGTTCTCAAACCAATGAGTTCTGAAACTGTAAAATGAAGTGGTTTTATTTGGGTCAGTTGCTTCTAGATGCCATAGCCAATAGGGAAGAAAGAAAGAGAATTCTCTTTATCCTCTTCGGAGATCTCATCCATATAGTAGTATCTCTGAGGAACTCCATCTAAAATTCTGTAAAGATGTGGCCATGATTTTGTGGTTAGTTTTCTAAATTTAACAACTTACTATAGCATTATAATCTCATTATCACTTTATCAACTCTTTTGTGGGAGAGGGAAGAATCACCTGATCTCTACCTTATATTTTCCACCTAATTATAAAATATGTTTTGTATTTTTCTAAATATATTCTATTGATATTTTTCTGTATCTAACACCTCTGTTTCCTAAATTACTCTTCCCTGCCACAAACATTCTAAGAATCACCCCTTATCACAAATAAGTTCATACAAATAAACTTCTCTTTATTTTTAAAAATAATTTAAAATGAAATATAAAAGGGAGAAAAATCAGTAGAACAAACAAACATATAAGAAGTCTGACATTATATATAATGTTCCACATAGTCTCTTAAATCATCTTCTCATTTTTCTTCTTTGGGGCCAAGCCTCGTCAGTTTATTTTCAAATATTTGTTTGCCATTGTTGTTCATTGTTATAGTCATTGTATATATTCCTTCCTGGCTCAGCATATGTCTCTTTGTATTTTTTTTTAAGGAGGTAATTTTTTTCCTGAAATGCTTTTCAAGTTTCAAGACATAAAAGTAGGGATAAGAGATGAAAGTATTTTAAAAGTAATAATCATAACTTATTTTTGCTAGAATGAATATTTCTTTTTTTTCTTTATTGTTAGCATCATTTAAGCTACTGAATTAAAGCAACAAAGATACAATTTACAGATTGGTTCATTACTTGGATTTGTATGCCTAGGAATAGAACTACTGTTTTCTGCAATGTCTGTCCAAGATAATTATGAATTAACTCAATAGGCTGCCTCCCCAACTGTGTTTTATAATCTATGCAAAATGAATTCTTTATCTATTTTTCTCATGTGTGAATTGCTAAACTGACTCTTCATCTTCCTCCTTTTTCACCTCCTTTTTCTTAATCATAGATCTCATTGGGGATGCTCCATAGTATTCTATGACTTGGCACAATCAATTCTATGCTACTGGATAAAAAAATAGACTATGTGGAGGACTTCATCATTTATAATATATACTTTCCCCAATAGTTTTAAAGACAATTTAAAATTACATATTCATAAATTTAGAGTTCTTAATCTAAATTTTCTTTAAAACTCTAATTTCCAATGTTTAGTATTTATTTTTCAGCAAATTTTTATCTAATTTGTAATTGGTAGACTCTGTATTCAGATAAAATTTTATTTGAGTTGATATGTGTTCATATGATTGAGGAAAACTGTTTCCTTGTATTGGTCTTTGTTGTTTGATTTGTTTTTTTTTCTCAACTATGTTTTTTTTAAATTTAAAAAAAATTTTATTAATACTTTTTATTTGCAAAACATATGTATGGGTAATTCCTAAATATTAACCCTTACAAAGCTTTCTGTTACAAATTTTTCCCCCCTACTCCCTACCCCTCCCCTAGATGGCAGGATATCCACTACATGATAATTATGTTAGAATACTTAAGAAATTGAATATATGTATATCAACTATGTTTTCTTGGCTAGACCAAACAAGAACAAGATTCCATCAAAGATTCAGAGATGTCCTATTAAAAATACCAAACCAGAATATCAAAGTTATTAGAGGGTACACAAAGAACAGAATCAGTTTTTGCTTGGTATCTTATTCAAGAAAAATTCTGGGGGTGCTACTTCTGCTGTTATCTTTCTTTTTTTAAAATATTATTTGCATAACATATGTGTGGGTAATTCTTCAACATTAACCCTTACAAAGCTTTCTGTTAAAGATTTTTCCCCCCAACTCCCCACCCCTCCCCTAGATGGCAGGATATCCACTACATGTTAATTATGTTAAAATATTGGCAAATCGAATATATGTATACATATTTTCAAACTTATTGTTGTGCAAGAAAAATCTTATCTACACAAAAGATATATCAGATAAAGGAAACACAATGTAAGCAAACATCAATCAAGGAGTATGAGAATGTTATGTTGTGGTCCACATTTCACATCCCTCTCTCTGGGTGTATATGGCTTTCTTCAGTGAACAATTGGAGGTGGTTTGAAGCATTTCATTGTTGAAGAGAGTCATGTCCATCAGAATTGATTGTCATATAGTACTGTTGCTGCCGTGTATAATGATCTCCTGGTTCTGCTCATTTCACTCAGCATCAGTTCATGTAAGTCTCTCCAAGCCTCTCTGAAATCATCTTGCTGGTCATTTCATACAGAACAATAATATTCCATAATATTCATATAGCATAATCTATTCAGCCATTCTCCAATTGAAGGGCATCTATTCAGTTTCCAGTTTCTAGCCACTACAAAAAGAGCTGCCACAAACATTCTTGCACATGTGGGGCCCTTTCCTTCCTTTATGATTTCTTTGGGATATAAGCCCAATAGAAATGCTGCTGGGTCAAAGGGTATGCACAGTTTGATAACTTTTTGAGCGTAGCTCCAAATTGTTCTTCAGAATGGCTGTATCCGTTCACAGCTCCACCAACAATGCATCAGTGTCCCAGCCCTCCCACATCCCCTCCAACATTCATCATTAACTTTTCCTGTCATTTTAGCCAATCTGACAGGTGTGTAGTGGTACCTCAGGGTTGTCTTGATTTGCATTTCTCTGATCAATATCTGCTGTTATCTTTCAAAACAACTTATCAGAGACCACATTTAGGAGCTAAGGTGGTGGAATAAGCAGTAAATCTCCCATGTTTACCTTTGAATAACTGTAACTTAACATTTTAAGATATATGAATGTTATGGCATATTATTGTTCTATAAGAAATGACCAGCAGGATGATTTCAGAGAGGTCTGGAGAAACTTGCATGAACTGATGCTGAGTGAAATGAGCAGAACCAGAAGATCATTATACATGGCAACAACAAGACTATATGATGATCAGTTCTGATGGACATGGCTCTCTTCAACAATGAAATGTTTCAAACCAGTTCCAATTGTTCACTGAAGAAAGCCATATACACCAAGATAGAAGGATATGAAATGTGGACCACAACATAACATTTTCATGCTCTCTATTGATGTTTGCTTGCATTATGTTTCCCTTCTCAGATTTTTTTTCTTGTAGATCTGACTTTTCTTGCACATCAAGATGCGTATGGAAATATGTATACACATATTTGATTTGTCAAGTATTTTAACATGATTAACATGTAGTGGACTTCCTGCTATCTAGGGAAGGGGTGGGGACTAGGGGGGGAAATTTGTAACAGAAAGCTTTTTAAGGGTCAATGTTGAAAAATTACCCGTGCATATGTTTTGCAAATAAAAAGCTTTAATAAAAAAAATAAAAAATAACATTTTAAGACAGGTCCTGGGACAGCAGAGTCAGCAAGGAAAGAGAGTGAAACAATCTCTGATCACAAAAAATATGGGAGATCAGCAGGAGGGATCTGTTTCACAAGGTGGGGCACAGTCAGGGAGAGGAAGTTTCCTAGAAAGCTAGTAATAAATACCACCTTAGCAAACCAGTAGAAGATCCTGAGCACTAGTGTAGTAGAGCAGGTGAACTTCAAAACAATGACCCTGTCCCCCTCCCCCAACATTAGCATAGTCAGGGAAGCTTGAAGACTCCAGCTCATGTACCTATCCTGTGTTTCATTGCATTCATGGATAAACATGCATCCTCCAGTGGCCAGACCACCAACTATTTCAGTGTAGCCTGTGGAAATGCAGAAGCATCTCAATGGGCCTCAGTGCACTCCAAGCACCACCACTAGAACCCCAGAACAATACCAGGTAAGCTTCTCAGCCCCTTCAGAATCAAGAAGTGAGAGCTCTCTCTGTGCCAACTGCATTTTGGAGAGGAATTCGGAACTATGCTCAACAAGTGATCAAACTGTGCATTCCTTTGACCCAGTAGTGTTTCTATTGGGCTTATATCCCAAAAAGATCTTAAAGGAAGGAAAGGGACCCACATGTACAAGAATGTTTGTGGCAGCCCTTTTTTGTAATGGCAAGAAACTGGGAACTGAATGGATGCCCATCAATTGGAGAGTGGCTGAATAAATTATGGTATATGAATGTTATGGAATATTATTGTTCTATAAGAAATGACCAGCAGCATGATTTCAGAGAGGCCTGGAGAGACTTGCATGAACTGATGCTGAATGAAATCAGCAGAACCAGGAGATCATTATACACGGCAACAAGACTATATGATGATCAATTCTTATGGACATGGTTATCTTCAACAATGATGTTTTTCAAACCAGTTCCTATTGTTCAGCAATGAAGAAAGCCATATACACCCAGAGAAAGGCCTGTAGGAACTGAATGTGGACCACAACATAGCATTTTCATGCTTTCTGTGGATGTTTGCTGGCATTTTGTTTTCCTTCTTAGATTGTTTTATTTCTTTCTCTTTCTAGATCCAATTTTTCTTGTGCTGCAAGATAACTGTATAGATATGTATACATGTATTGTATTTATCATATATTTTAACCTATTTAAGAAGTATCAGACTATCTGGCATCTAGGGAAGGGTGTGGGGGGAAGGAGGGAAAAATTTGGAACAAAGTTTTGCAAAAGTCAATGTAGAAAAATTACTTATATGTTTTGTAAATAAAAAGCTTTAATAAAAAATTTAAGTAAAGAAACAAAAAAACAAAAGGAGGGCCTGGACAGCATCTTCCAAAAAAATTTTTAGGAGAATTGGTTGATTTCTTAGAAATAGAGGGCAAAATAAGCATTGAAAGAATCCACTAATCACCTCAGGAAAGAGGTCCCAAAATAAAAAATCCAAGTAATATTATAACCAAATTTCAGAATTACCAGGTCAAGAAAAATATACTATAAGGGGCCAGAAAGAAACAATTCAAATACCAGGGAGTCACAGTCATCATTACACAGGCATCTGCAGGTGAAATCTTTAAAGGATCAGAGGTCACAGAACATGATATTTCAGAAGGCAAAGGAATTAGGACTACAACCAAGGATCCGCTTACCCAGTAAAATACTATCAATTGAGTAATAACTGAGCAATCTCTGGTATATGAATTCAATGGAATACTGATGAATAGGCAAAATTCAGGGAAAAAAACCTGGAATGACTTTTACAAACTGTTACAATATGAAATTAGCAGAACCAGCAAAATATCATACACTGCATCAACAACTTTGAGCAATGATTATCTATGAATGATAGATAGCTCTTCTCAGCAATACAATGATCCAAGTATGAAGAATTCACAAAGTAAAATGCTGTCTATATCCAGATTAAAAAAATGTCTTATGAGGAAAAAAACAAAACAAAACAACTTTCTCCTTAAACCTAAGCCTTCTTCAAACTTCCCTATTTTTCTTGAGGTCACTATTCACTTAAGAATGAAATCTTCGATTTCTTGATGATTCATTTTCCTTTACCAATCCTTTCTCTTAAAACGTGATTGCTAAATGTTGTGGATTCTTTCTTTATAACATAATTTTGCAACCTTTCTCTTATTTCTACTGACATAGAAAGTTATCAGGTCTGGGTCTCTTTATTTCTTATGTTGACTATTGTAATAGTGTTATAACTTTTTTTCTAGTTCTCTAATTCATCATCTGATTGCCCAATTGTTGAAATACACACACACACACACACACACACACACACAAATGTACAAACATTTCTTCCAAGTTGATTCTACTTACCATTTGGTATATGAAATTTATATATGTGTATAGACAACATAAAATCTAGTACACCTGAAAGTTCAAAAGCTGTTGTTATGAGAGAACTAAATAGGTATTACATGCAAATAGTAGCCCTGGGTGAAACAAGGTTAGTAAATGAAAACCAACTTACTGAAATCAGAGCTGAATATATATTTTTGGAATTGTCATGAAGCTGATGTAGGCTTTAAATCAAAACTAATCTAGTCAACGAGCTTGTACGTCCACCAGAAAGAGTGAATGAAAGCCTCATTACAATGAAAATACCACATTCCCACCATGATGAAATTTTACAAGACCTGGAGGCCTTTCTCATAATGTGCCAGAAGAAGAAAAGCTTATAATTCTGGGTGATTTTAATTCTAGTGAAGTCTCAGACTACCAGACATAGCAGGGAATCCTTGGGAGGAATGATGTTGGAAACAGTAAAAGCAATGCTCACTTACTACTGAAAACTTGTGCTTCTCATGAGCTTATTACCAACACTATCTTCTATTTATCTAAATGTAATAAAACTTCTTGATGCATGCTTGCAGCAAACATTAGCATTTAATAGGTTATGTGATTGTAAGGGGAAGAGGTAGATAGGATGTGAGAATGATGAAAACAATGTGTGGCAATCATAGACTTATCCTTGAAAACTCTTCAAGCTAAATATGCACATTCAACAAAAACAGTAGCCTCCAGGCAAAATGACTAACAAAAGAATCAACATCAACTGATCAGAGTGTTTCTTTGATCCAGAACAATTTGTTTCCAATTTGGGAAGAAAGTTGAGGTAACACACAATTGGCAACAGTGAAGAAGAAAAGTAGTGGGTAGTTTTCAGAGATTTAGTATACAGTAATGCATTTGCTTATCTGGGTTAAAACACTCACAAACATTAAGACTTGTTTGATTAAAATGCTGGAGAAATTCAGATACTGCTAAAAGAAAAACAAGAATTCCGGGGTTCACCAGAAAGATATTTCATCCATTTCAAGGAAGGTAGTACTTAATTATGTCAAAAATAAAATACTGATTTTATCCTAGATGAGATTTACAAGGGATGTGTTGTGTGCATTCATTTGTGTGTGTGTGTGTGTGTGTGTAGGTGTCCATTGCTCATACAAAAGCTGACTGAAATCTTCCAAATTATATTAGCAAGAGGACATTAATCCCCTCAGAGTTCAAGGATGCCTTGAATAGATTGTCTTTTGATAGTCACACTTTTCTCTCTTTCTCTCTATCTCTCTGTCTCTGTGTCTCTGTCTCCATGTCTCTCTGTCTCTCCCTTTCTCTGTCTCTCTTTGTCTCTATCTCTCTGTCTGTCTCTGTTTCTGTCTATCTCTATGTCTTTGTCTCTCTGTCCCTGTCTCTGTTTCTCTGTCTCTCTGTAATCTGTCTCTGTCTGTCTGTCTGTCTCTCTCTCTCTCTCCCTCTGTATTTGCTGGCAAGATTCTTGCTTTAATAACTGATCCTTTATCTGGAAGACAATCATCTACTTGAGAGCCAGTGTGGATGCAGAAAGGACTGAGAAAAGTTCATATGGTGTTTGTTGCTTGACAACTCTAGAAAAAAATGTCAAGAGCAGAAGCATGAGCTGTATATATTTGTGGGTCTGACAAAGATCTTTGATATTATCAGTCATGAAGGCCTATAGAAAATTATGTCAAAATTTGGTTTCCCAGAGAACATCATCTGTTTTTTACAGGAAATTCATGACAGCATGCTTGCTGGATTCTGGATAACAGATGATGTTCTCATGCTTTTCTATCACCAAAGGAATGAAACAAAACTTTCTATTTCTTCCCATGCTTTGTAAAATGATGTTTTTCAGTTGTTATTGAACACCTTCATTGAGGATGAACATAGCATCAAGATCAGCTTACAGCCTGATAGTAGTTTTCAATTTGAAAATTAACAAAATTTTAATTAATTAATAAAAAATAATTTAACAAATTAAGACCAAAGTAGAAGGAACATTGATTCATGATTTTTTTTTTGTTTTTGCTGATTAGTGTGCATTCAATGAAGCCTTTGAAATTGAGATGCAATAAAGTATAGTATGATTCTCTGCTGCTCGTGTTAGCAATCAACACCAGGGAAACACAAGTATCGCATCAGTCAGCATCATACCATCCCTGTGTGGAACCATCAGTTACAGAAAGTAGAGAAGCTTTGAATGCTGTGGATAAGTTAACTTATATTGACAGTATACTTTTTAGAGATGTATACATTTATAATTTGTGGTTGACACATGCATTGCTAGCACATGCTAACTCACCATTTGAAAGGCTCCAATGGAAAATGTGGGAGAGAAGATGTATTAGACTGACTACTAAATTGAAGTTTACAGAGCTACTTTGCTGACCTCATTCTTGTGAATGCCTGTGAAACCTGGATAGTCTACCAGCACCATGCTAGAAAAAAGGAATCACTTCCATTTCAATTGTTTTAGGCAAATTTTGAAGATAATCTGACAGGATAAGATACCAGACACCGAGGGCCTTTCTTAAATTAAACAGCCAAATATTCAAACTCTTCTGCAGAGAGTGCAACCCTGAAGGGATGCCATATTGTTTAAATGCCGATTGATCTTGCCAAAAAATACTGCTTATTGGGGAATTCACACAGGGCAAACGCTTACAGTGTAGTTAGAAAAAGTGATACAAGAACACTCTCAAGATTTCTCTTAAGAACTTTCAAACTGATTGTGTGAAATAGAAGACACTGGACAGGACCTCCCAGCTTGATATCTCATCAGAGAAGGTGCTGTGCTCTATGATCAAAGCAAAAATGAAGTAGCTCCAAAAAAAATGGGATGTGTAAATTTAGATAATCCATCTCAAATGATCACATGGATTATATATGCCTGACCTGTGGTAGAAACTTCCAAGCTTCTATTGGTCTGATCAGCCAGAGTTGGACACATTGCTACTTGACTATAACAGAGCGATTTCATTTTTATCCTTTTTAAGAATGAAGGTCAACAACCTACCAACCAACCAACCAATCACATATTTCCAATCCCCCAAGTTCAGCCTGTTCCCAGGTCCTTTTTCTGGATAAACATTCTTTATTTTTAGAGTTCCAGCCTCTTTCAGTTTTAAGATGAATGCACTAGGGGACTAGTTCCATTAATCACCAAGTAAAAAGTCTCAAGTAGTTTTCTAGATTCTACCTCTGATTCAGCCAGAACTGTCCCTAGTCCCTTTGCTTAGGGAATCCCAAATCATTGATTTTTAGCTGTTAAGGAACTCCATCAGCTGAGTCACTTTCCTGCAATTCTGTGCCACTTGCCTATTTTCTTTTCTCTATTAGAAAGTCAGCACCTTGAAGGTATTTGTTTACTTGTTTGTATTTGTGTTTCCAGGTCTTTGAACAGTCCCTGGTACATAATAAACCATATCATAACTATAATGGCTCATATTTTATATAGTATGTATGTATATATATATATAGTACATAACATATAGCTTATATAATACATATATTGAGCTTATTTACCTTACTCACTTATATTGATTTGTGCCAATCACTGTGCTATTATAATTCCTTTGCAATTATTTTCTCATTCTATACTCGTAACAACCTGGAAAGTAAATGCTATTATTTTTACCATTTTATAGTTGAGGAGACTGACAGTCAGAGGTGTCATGTAGTTATAAGTATCTAATGCTGAATTTGAATTCAGGTTTTCTTGATTCTAGTCATGGTGCTCTAACCACTGTATTACCCAGCTATCTCTATGTATATGTGTTAATGTATGTGTATACATGTTCTGCTCTCCTATATGCTTTGTTGTTGGTTATTCAATCATGTCTACCTCTACGTGAACCCATGAATTTCATGCTTTTATTGTATTTTTAAACAAAGACACTGCAATGATTTGCCTTTTCCTGCTCTAGTGTACTCCCATTTTACGGAGGAGGAAATAAGGCAAATGGGGGTAACTTGTGCAGGACCACAAAGTAAGTGTCTGAGGCTGGGTGTGAATTCAGGCCTACAGTTTACGCCATTTGATTATCCCAGTGGCCACTTTTTTAATGTTCAGTGAAGGTAGTATTTGCAATGGAGGAAAGAGGAAGTAGATTCATGAGTTTGGGAGAGATGTTGAAGAATGATGGTTGAAAACCACAAGCCATTAATAGTATCAATACTCTTTTTGATTAATGAACTGCTTTTGAATATGACTAAGAAATCAGATAATTGCTAAGTATATATAAAGGAAGCCATAGAAGAAATGAATATATTTTTACATATACTTAATTTGGCTTCTGGTTAAGCCTGATGAATAACTCTCATACACTGCAGGACAGATGTTTTTAGTAACTTAATACTTCTATTCTTTAGGTAAGTACTGGCTTATGTTTTGTATATGGAGATGAGCTGGACCTCAAATTTTAGTACAAGCAGTTGTAAATATCCTCTAAGGATCTTCCAACTTTTAACTCAATAATCATTGAGAGTTGCAGTGTTGCATAGTGGATAGAATGCTGAACTTGGAATCATTGAGACCAGAATTTAAAATTTTTCCAGGTATTTATTGATCTCCATTATTACGGATTAGTCACAGATCTTTTATGAGTCTCAATTTCCTCATCTCTCAAGGAAAGATTAGCACTTTTGAACTACTAGCCATTTCATAGGGCTACAGTGAAATTGGTACTTTGTAAGCTTCAAGTGCTATAGAAAATATGAGTTATTATTATTTTTATTTTCTTGTGTGGTTCATAAACTGGATTTGGAAGCAGTTCCAAAAAAAAGTTCTGATAAGGTTTTGAAAAATGGCTACCTTGTTAGCTTAAACAAATAACCTTCCAAGGCACCCATTAAGCTGGATGTTTAGGTTCTGGTATGTTTGTTAAAAAGCCAGTAACACCTTTTTATGGTCATACTTTGTAGGTACATAAAACAAGTAATAATGTAAAGGGGGACAAGTAAACAAATGAACAGTGTTTATTTATACAAAATAAGTGCTATAGGTGTTTAGCGAAGGGGGACATTAACATTCACTGGAGTGTTCATAAAGGTTTAATGAAAATATATTTATATAATTATGTTATTTAATATAATAGTAATTATATTATATATTAAATATAATTATTTAACATAATTACATAATTATGTTAAGGAATAGAAAGAATTCAAAATGGTCAAGAATGTTGCAAATTAGAGAGAGCTGTGCTTTTTTCCTCTATGTTTCACAGAAGGTGTATACTTTACTACTTGTATAATAATATTTACCTAAAGAAATTTGTATTCTATTATAATTAATCAATATACCTAAATTATATTGATGATGTAATTTAATAACATATGTATATGAAAGAATATTTAATATCCACAATAATAAGGATGCAATATGATATACAGCAAAGCATTATGGAATAATATTTAATTGACTCTAGATCTGAATAGCAGAAAGTGAATGTTAAAAAATGTTAATTATTCTACCATGATCTCTTTTTGGGAGAATTTTAACTACTTGATTAGAGTGTGAATTAAATTTACTCTAATAAAGATTCATTTGAGAAATCAGGTTTCTTCCCCTCACATAAAGCTAATTTATACAGTATTATTAATGGTGATGTGGATAAAGATTAGCAAGGTCAGAACAGAATCTATATTGTTGGAAATATCTATGATTATACACTGAATTTGGTCAAAGGATCATATATTCAGATTTCAAAGGGACTCCAGAAACTATCTACTTTAAACTTCTCATTTTAAACATGAGGAAACTTATACTGAAAGAGGTTAATGATTTGACCAAGGTCATGGAGCCAATATGTATCAGTTATGTCCCAAGGGGAACACATTTCTCCCTTGCCGCCTTGCCCCTTGCCCCAAACTTGCCCTTTTCAAAACTTACATCTTTCTGTCAATAGCACTATTTCCCCAGTTATCCAGTCTCACAACCTCTGTATTATCCTTCATTGCTCACTCATATCCCTGAACATATCCATTTTGTTGCCAAACCTTATAATTTCTAGTTTTATGATATCTTCTATATGCATCCCCTTCTTTCTATTTATTTATTTGATTTGATTGGAGCTTGTGAACTAATAAATAACTACTTGGTCTTGGCAAACTATCAACCAGTTTACTAATTTAAATCCATTGTTATGAATAAGAACCCTAAACAAGTTATCCTTGCTTGGTTGATTCCATTCTGCCACACTTACAACTCAGGTTTATTTAGATTTAAATATTTAATATTTAAATATTATATATAAGAAAGAAGAAAAAGTTTTTCTGATTTGGCAGGGCAGAGTTTGAATTAAGATTCTGCTTAGATTACAAAAAATGAGCAAGTGACACCCATAAAGAGGCAGGCCTAAGGGTTAGGGAAATGTCTCTGTGGGAATCATAGAAAATTTGTAAGCTACTGGTTCTTATTGGAAATAGAATTAGGCTAGTGACTTATACTGCTGCTTGGTCAATACACACACAGAGAAATACATAGACATAAAATATAGTTTATTTCATATATATTTTACTGTAATCTAGTGAAATTTTTAGATCTTTATTAAAGTTTTTGATACGATTGAATCCTTGTAATTAAGTAAGCTACTTAAAATTATATTAAAAAAACAAGTTATATAAAAAGAGTAAGGATATAATGAAATAATACTAGATTTGGTTAACATAATTTTAGCATGGATTCAAATGTTAGTTCTGGTTTTTGACACTAATCACATTAGTGATTGGATAAGATACTTAATCTCTGCAGTTTTTTTCTCCGTCCAGTGATTACAGTGACTTAGATTATCACTAAGGTTAGATCTTCTGATGATAATTATTCAGTGGTCTGCTGGTTAATTTGACAAAAAAAAAGCAAAATGTAATCATGTATCATCTAACAATTTTTACACCAAAATTTAACAATCAGATCTTGTTAGAATTCAAGTTAGCTTTATAGTACTGTTATTTATTCATATCATTATTATCATAATTTAAAAAATAAGATTCCTGCATGAAGTAGATTTTGAATGTCTGTAATAATATTAATCCCCTTTGCCTAATTTCTTTGCCTAATTTCCTTTATCAAGCTTGAGTATTAAGAGCATATTTACTGCTATAATTGGCATAGAGGACAATTCATGCATTTTGCATAAATATTTTTGGTTTAATTATTTATTTTGAATGGAGCAAATAAATTGCTGCCTTATACCCAATCTACATTGAGTTTTTTAATCCTTTTTGAGGAGTCCTTTAACATGAAGCAAACAGTCTTTAAGTGACTTTCCACTTTAGGAATTCAAGATTCCCCAGGGTTGAAGCTGATTCAAGTTTTTTATTATTATTATTATTAAAGCTTTTTATTTTCAAAACATATGCATAGATCATTTTCAACATTCACCCTTGCAAAACCTTGTGTTCCAATTTTTTCTCTCCCTTCCCCTCACTCCCCTGGATAGCAAGTAGTCCAATATATGTTAAACATATGTAATTCTTCCATACATATTTCCACAATTATCATGTTGCCTAAGAAAAATCAGATCAAAAAGGAAAAAAAAAGAGATAGAAAACAAAATGCAAGTAACAACAAAAAAAGTGAAAATACAATGTTGTGATACACACTCAGTCTCCACGATTCTCTCTCTAAGTGCAGATACTCTCTCCATCACAAGACCATTGGAACTGGCCTGAATCAATTCACTGTTGAAAAGAGCCATGCGCATCTGATCCAAGTTTAACTGAAAGCTGGGGTCCTTTAGTGTGAGACATCAATGTCCATACACTCTTAGGGAACCAGTTGTCTATTACATTACACATTCTTAGCAAAGTATAAAAATGAAACTATGATGACAAAAATTACCATTAGATCTTTGGAGAATTATAAAATAGAAGTACCTTTCCCCGCTAAGATTTAAAAGCAGATAAGAGTATGATATCTTGTCCCTGTTCATATGTTTCTCAATTATATTGATATACGCTTTAATTTTAAAATGACAATTTTAAAATTTCATTAATTTATTTACTATTTTGTTTCAAATGACTGATTAATAAATAATATGGCTGAGGAGACTGACATATTTGTTTCCTTATATGAAAATACACTTGTTAGATAATTATGTGACAGTTTGTAATCTCAGAAAGAGTACAGATTTCAAGATGAGAACATAAGTAAAATATAAGGACTTGAAAATCATGAGAAAATATAAATAATAGAAGAACTCTTTTCACTAAATTGTTTTTATTAACTCTTCAGCTATTTTCTCATTTGTATCCAGTATTATTGCTGACCCCTTAGAAGATACAGTTTGTTAAATTAAGAGATTTTGCTTTAATTTGCATAATATAAGCCAGTCAGGTTTTAAAATTTAATTGTAATATAGATCACATGAAAACCAAGGAGACTGGCTAATACTTTGTAGCAAGTCATTACTTGGCTAAAAAATATAGCCAGAGTAACAGGGCATTAAATAAGGCTAATTGCTTTTGGGTGGCAAACAGTTTGAAAGAGAGGAAACGGGCATCCATCTCTTCCAAAGATTGCTGGGACACAGTCATTACTGTGTGTGTGTAGGATCCTGCATATTATTAGTAGGGTAACTGTCTGAATATAGCTTTTGAAGGAAATCACAAAGTCTAAGCCAAAAAGGAGCCAGAGTTGCAAGTCTGCTATATCTTGTCTCCAGAATGAGACCATATTTCTCATGGAAAAAGCACTGCATGTAGACGTTGAAGACCACAGCAGCACAAATTTTGAGATGAGGGAGACCCCAAAGGCCATCTAGTCTAACCCTCTCATTTTACAGTTGAAGAAACTGGGACCTAGGGAAATGAAGTGATAGATGATGATCATTAAAGGTAGAATGTTAATTAAGGTTCTTTGATCCAGAGTCAATGATCTTTTCACTGTGCTTCAATGCCTTCCTTCATTGTACACATGCCTTTGCCACCAATGAGTGCCTTTGAAAAATATTGAATTTCATTTTCTGGCCTTGGTTTCCCCACTTGTGAAAAGAGAGAAAGGGATATTAAATGATCTCTCAGGTGTTTTCAGCTTTATGGTTCCACATTAGCAGGAGATATAATAGAGAATTTAACTTTGTTTCTTGAAAACACTGTCATAATGTGGGATGCAAACACCTCATATGCTTTGGTAAAGTTCTTTTAATTGATTTATACAAAATTTAAGTTTTGTTTTTAGTGTGTATAGATAAAAGAGGGAGATCATTTCATTTCAACAGTTGATTAAGCACTTACTATGTAGAAATGTTGGGGATACAAAAATAAACATGACACAGATGGTGATTTTGAGAAGCATATGATTGAATAGAGAGAACAAAGACATGTTGTGATAATGATGAGTTGGACCTTGAAAGAAGGAAGTGACTTTGGCAGATAAAAGTGGGAAGTAGGGTGGGGATTCTGGGCCATCTTTGGAATGAGACTTATGTGGCTGCAATGTAAAGAGGGGCCAGATGAGAGAGCCATTGTAGAAATGGAAGTGCTAGGTCTTAGCCTATGATTGCACATAAATGGTGAGAGAAAGAGAGTAGGTGTGTCATAGATGTAAAGGCAATCAGTGAGATGAATAGGAAGAGAACCACAAGAGAAGAGGAATAGTACTACACTAACCACTGGGAACTGAGTACAGGAAAAAATAGAATTGATTGGGGACAGGCCCCATGATGAAGGTGATGATTAGATAATTCAAGGTCTATCTTGAAGTTTGACCCCAATTATTAACTGTCCCACTTTGGTATATACCATATTTATATATTCTAGGAGGTGTTTAAAAGCTCTTCACCACAGCAAGAACAAGAGACTGTTTCTTTCTAGGAGATGAGCTCTTATTGCCTTGCATTGATTGGCAGGAGCCTCCAGGAGACCAACAAGGAGTGAAGTGAAGAAGTGATGTGTCCTACAGCAGTCATAAACAGTGTCAGGAAGGTAGATTCTATTATTCTCCATTTTACAAAGGAAGAAATGATGAATAAGCTCTTCAAGTGATTTAAAAAAATATATGATTAATGTTAAAATATGTTAAGCAGCACTCAAGGTGGGACTAATATAGCTGGAAAAATATTTCTTAAATATTTATTTCAGAATTTCTACTTCCTTCCCTCCAGGGAAATTCACTCCCATTCACTCTGGAAATTCACTAAGCATCATGCTTCTCTAATCTTGCCCTGTCATTTCCTTCTACCTATTCCTTCCTTACCTCCCCAATCCCTCCCCACTTGAGTTTTACAAGATTAAGTTTTTTTTCAATCTTCTTTTATCTTCTTTACTCTTACCTACACCCCCACCCCAGACATACATCTCTATATAAGAAACTTGTTTCTGAGATTGAGTTTAGCAAGTATGAACTCCAAGACAAACAATATAACTTTGTGTTCCATGAATAAAGAGAAAGAACAAAGGACAAATGCCTAAGGCCAAAAAATGTTAGCATGTGCCTACATTGTCTCTTAGAAGTCAATTAAAGGAATAAAAGTAACTGTCAGAGACAGAATTTAAAACTGAATATTTGCAGGAAAATTGCAACTTAAAAATAATGAATGATGAATTAATTTGATAGATTACACTATATATCCACCCATATTCCAATTCCATAATCACGGTTTTATTTGATTTTCAGAGAGCTATTTCACAGAGTGCTGCTGTAGAAACACCATAAATGTGACAATATTGCAGTTATTTATAAAATGATTTAACAATCTTAGATACAATATCATAGACCCTTATGAAACTTCATAGCTTTGAATAGTATGTCACATCATTCTCAATAATTATTATTGATTTTACTGGATCAGTTGATATTTCAATTTTTCTTTTATTTTTAAAAATAGCCAAATTTTAAGATATTATGGAACAGGGAAACATTTTGCTGAATTTTTGTCCTTTCATGATTGTTTGTTTCTATCATAGTGGTTTGTTTTCATAATTTGGAGATGTTATTTTATCTTTTTTATTAATATTGGTGATTATATTTTTATGCTTAAGAGAAAGCATATTTTAGTGAATAGGGTGTTGACCATAGAGTCAGGAAAAGATAGATTCAAATCTAAATCCAGAAACATGCTAGTAATATGATCCTGGTCAAATCACTTAATTTTTCTCAGAAACAACTTCCCCATTTGTAAAATTGAGAAATTATCTCAAAATATTATGATCAAATGAAATTATGTATGTATTTTGCATTTTGCAGATCTTAAAACATTGTTATTTTGCTCTAATAATAATTTCCATGTTTTTACACTTATGGACATTTGATCCTTGTAATAATAATGGCATATTATATCATGTTTTCAAAGTGGTTCACTAATTTTCTAAGTTAGACCATGCAATATTATTAAACCCATTTATTTTATCAGTGAGAAAAATGAGGCTCAGAGAGGCAAAATGGCTTGACATTAAAAAATTAGTGAAAGGTAGAACAAGATTTTCAAATTTTCATTCCTATTTAAATATTCACAGTTTTAAAATCGAGTAAATATTTAGAAACTTTATACAAATTACGTTCAAAAACTGTCAATTGCATTTTTGTTTCAAATTTTACCTTTTGAAATATATTATAAATCTTATTACTGCCTAACAACTGCAGCAGTAAATATATAAGGTTTTAAGTTGTCACTTTCAGAGTGAAAGTTCCAGTGCATATTTGGTGACTTTTGCCAATTTCTATTAGCTCTTTTGTACCCTCTTACTGTACAATTACTTTCTTTTATACCTGACATACTTGAAACTGACAAGTAGGATATTATCAGCCACCTAAGATATGCATAATACACATCAGGAAATGGAAATGATTAGGGTACAGGGCATTTCTATTGTAAAATGTATGAGTTAACTCACCAGTCATGAAAATGAAGAGGAACGAAGATTTCTTACAGGCAGTGTTGGCAGGTGTCATGAAAGCTTCCCTAAACAAGACTATTAATCCATGACCTGTTCCTCACATTGCCATTGTACTAGTACCTTCCTAAGGAGAAAACTGCCAAAGACAACAGCTAGACCTTCACATTATGCAGTTGGTATAAAGGACATAGCAACTCCTTCTTCTCTGCCTCCTTCCTGCCCCCTAAAACTTAAGCTAAGAGAGCTCCTGAAAGATAATTGTCAATCTTTCCTTGTCATTGCTCTCAAACACTGTATTCATCTTAAAAGTTCAAATTGCTCCAAGTATTTGTTGGTAGCTCAAGGAAGAAATACACACACACGTGCTAATTTTATATATAATTATGGAGAAATAAATTTTTCCTTATAAAAATGCATATTTCCTGGGCTATTGTGGGGAAGGGACTGATTAATGAAATAAGTGCATAGAGACCTGGCCTTAGGAGGACCTGAGGTCAAATCTAGTCTTAGACCCTTAACACTAGCTGTGTGACCCTGAGCAAGTCATTTAACCTCAAATGCCTTAACAAAAAAAAAGAAAGAAAAAAAAGAAATAATTAGACATCTAAATAAAAGGGTGAAATATGCAAGAAAATTTGTGGTCACTTATATCTGCTTTTTCATAAAACCAACCCTTAGTTTGGTTTATTAGTTCAATAGTTTTCTTACTTTAATTTATTAAACTTTCCTTTTGTTTTCAGAATTTCAAATTTGGCATTTAATTGGGGGGGTTTAATTTGTTCTTTTTCTAACTTTTTTAGTTGCATTTCCAATTCATTGATCTCTTTATTTTATTCATGTAAATATCTAGAGATATAAAATTTCCCTTAAGAACTGCTTTGCCTGAATCCCATAAATTTTTGTACATTGTCTCATTATTGTCATCCTCCTGGATGAAATTAGTAATTGTTTCTATGGTTTGTTGTTTCACATACTCATTTTTAGAATTAGATTACTTAGTTTCCAATTAATTTTTGATCTATTTTCCCTGGCCCTTTTCTTTTTTCTTCTTCTTTTTTTATTAAAAGCTTTTTATTTACAAAACATATGAGTGATTTTTCTACATTGACCTTTGCAAAAAACTTTTTTTTCCAAACTTTTCCCCTCCTTCCCCCCACCTCACCCCTAGATTACAGGTAATCTAATACATGCTAAATATGATAAATTATATGACAAATCCAATATATGTATACATATCTATACAGTTATCTTACTGCACAAGAAACATCAGATCTAGAAAGAGAAAAAAAACCTAAGAAGGAAAACAAAATGCAAGGAAATATTAACAGAAAGCATTAAAATTCTGTGTTGTGGTCCACACTCAGTTCCCACAGGCCTCTCTCTGGATGTACATGACTATATTCATCACTGAACAATAAGAGCTGGTTTGAATCACATCATTGTTGAAGAGAACCATGTCCATCAGAATTGATCATCGTATAGTATTGTTGCTGTGTATAATGTTCTCCTGGGTCTGCTGATTTCACTCAGCATCAATTCATGCAAGCCTCTCCAGGCCTTTCTAAAATCATCCTGCTGGTTGTTTCTTACAGAACAATAATATTCCATAACATTCATAGACCATAATTTATTCAGCCATTCTCCAATTGATGGACATCCTTCCAATTTCCAGTTTCTTGCCACTACAAAAAGGGCTGCCACAAACATTTTTGCACATGTGTGTCCCTTTTCCTCCTTTAAAATCTCTTTGGGATATAAGCCCAGTAGAAACACTGCTGGGTCAAATGGTATGCACAGTTTGATAACTTTTTGAGCATAGTTCCAAATTGCTCTCCAGAATGGTTGGATCCGTTCACATTTCCACCAGCAATGTATCAGTGTCCCAGTTTTCCCACATCCCCTCCAACATTCATCATTATCATTTCCTGTCATTTTAGCCAATCTGACAGGTGTGTAGTGGTATCTCAGAGTTGTCTCAATTTGCATTTCTCTGATCAATAGTGATTTGGAGCATCTTTTCATGTGACTAGAAATAGTTTCAATTTCTTCATCTGAAAATTGTCTCTTCATATCTTTTGACCATTTATCAATTGGAGAATGGCTTGAATTCTTATAAATATGAGACAATTCTCTATATATCTTAGAGATGAGACTTTTATCAGAACCCTTAAATGTAAAGATGATTTCCCAATTTGATGCTGTGTGGATTATATTATTATAGGTGTGGATTAATTCTAATAGTTTTTTAGTTGATTCTTTAGGGTTCTCTAAGTAGACCATCATATCATCTGCAAAAAGTGATAATTTGTTTTCCTCATGACCTACTCTAATTTCTTTAATCTCTTTTTCTTGTCTTATTGCCAGAGCTAGCATTTCTAATACAATATTGAATAGTAATGGTGATAGTGGGCAACCTTGTTTCACCCCTGATCTTATTGGGAATGGTTCCAGTTTATCACCATTACATATGATGCTAGCTGATGGTTTTAAATAGATGATACTGACTATTTTAAGAAAAAGTCCATTAATTCCTACACTCTCTAGTGTTTTTAATAGGAATAGATGTTGGATTTTATCAAATGCTTTTTCTGAATCTATTGAGATTATCATATGTTTTCTGTTAATTTGGTTATTGATATAGTCAATTATGTTAATAGTTTTCATGATATTGAACCATTCCTGCATTCCTGGCATAAATCCTACTTGGTCATGGTGTATTATTCTGGGAATGATTTTCTGTAATCTCTTTGCTAATATTTTATTTAAGATTTTTGCATCAATATTCATTAGGGAGATTGGTCTATAATTTTCTTTCTCCGTTTTTGTTTTACCTGGTTTAGGTATAAGTACCATGTCTGTATCATAAAAGGAGTTTGGTAGGAGTCCTTCATTCCCTATTTTTTTGAACAGTTTATATAATATTGGAGTTAATTATTCTTTAAATGTTTGGTAGAATTCACATGTAAATCCATCTGTTCATGGGGATTTTTTCTTAGGGAGTTGATTAATGACTTGTTCTATTTCTTTTTCTAAAATGGAACTATTTAAGTAATTTATTTCCTCTTCTGTTAATCTGGACAATCTATATCTTTGAAGATATTCCTCCATTTCACTTAGGTTATCAAATTTATTGGCATAAAGTTGGGCAAAGTGACTCCTGATTATCGCTCTAATTTCCTCTTCATTGGTGGAAAGTTCTCCCTTTTCATTTTTGAGACTAACAATTTGATTTTCCTCTTTCCTTTGTCTAATCAAATTAACTAGAGGTTAATCTATTTTTTGGTTGTTTCATAAAACCAACTTTTAGTTTTATTTATTAATTCAATAGGTTTTTTTACTTTCAATTTTATTAATCTCTCCTTTTATTTTTAGGATTTCAGTTTGGTATTTGATTGGGGGTTTTTAATTTGCTTTTTCTCTAGCTTTTTTAATTGCAAGCCCAATTCATTGATTTTTTTCTCTATTTTATGCAAATAAGCATCTAGAGATATAAAAATTCCCCTTATTACCGCATTGGCTGTATCCCACAAATTTTGGTATGTTGTCTCATTATTGTCATTCTCTTGGATGAAATTAGTAATTGTTTCTGCAATTTGCTGTTTCACCCATTCATTCTTTAGGATAAAATTATTTAGTTTCCAATTCCTTTTTGGTCTATTTTCTCCTGGCCTTATATTGCATATGATTTTTATTCCATCATGATATGAAAAAAAAATACATTTATTATTTCTGCCTTCCTGCCTTTGATTTTGAGGTTTTTGTGTCCTAACACATGTTCAATTTTTTTATAAGTTACATGGACTGCTGAGAACAAAGTAAACCCCTTTCTTTCTCCATTTAATTTCCTCCAAAGATCTATCATACCTAACTTTTCTAACATTTTGCTTACCTCCTAAACTTCTTTCTTATTTATTTTGTAGTTTGATTTATCTAGTTCTGAGAGAGGGAGGTTGAGATCCCTCATTATTACAGTTTTGCTGTCTATTTCTTCTTGCATCTCTCTGAACTTTTCCTCTAGGAATTTCCATGCTATACCACTTGGTGCATATATGTTTAGTATTGATATTGCTTCATTGTCTATGGTACCCTTCAGGAAGATATAATTTCCTTCTTTGTCTCTTTTAATTAGGTCTATTTTTGCTTTTACTTTGTCTGAGATCAGGATTGCTACCCCTGCTTTTTATATTATACATATTATATATTATTATATATTTATATAGATACATAGATATATAGATATTATAGCATAATAGATTCTGCTCCAGCCTTTTACCTTCACCGAATGTATCTCTATGTTTTAGATGTTTTTCTTGTACACAACATATTGTTGGATTCTGGTTTTTAATTCTGTCTGCTATCTGCTTCTGCTTTATGGGAGAGTTCATTCCATTCACATTCACAGTTAAAATAACTAATTCTGTATTTCCTGCCATCTTATTTACCCTAACTTATGCTTTTCTCTTTCTTATCCCCTTTCCCTCCTCCCTACTATTTTGCTTTTGATAACCACTTCCCTTAAACAATCCTTCCCCTTTAGAGCCCCAACCATTTTTTCCCCCTTTCCCTCCTGTTTCCTTATAAGTATGTCAATTATTCCCTCAGAGCCAAATCTGATGAGATGGAGATTAACCCAATTCTCATTCCCCTCTCTTTTTCCCCCTCAATCATTATAGGTTTTCTTTGCCTCTACATGTGATGTAATTTCTCTTATTTTACCTCCTTTTCCTCTTCTTCCAGTGTTATCCTTTTTCTACCTCTAATTCCTTTTTCAGTTTATCATATCATAATAATCACAAAATCACAATAATCATATCAAAGTAATCATAATGTAAAAATAGATTCATAAAATCAACCCTCATTCTATAAGTATCTATAACATAAATATAGTTCTCAAGAATTTTTTTTCTTGTTACCTTTTTATGTTTCTCTTGTGTTCTGTGTTTGTAGATCAAATTTTTTGTTCAGTTCTGGTCTTTTCAGTAGAAATAGGTGAAATTCTCCTATATCATTGAATGACTATCTTCTTCCCTGGAAGATAATGCTCATTCTAGCTGGGTAACTTATTCTTGGCTGTAATACAGGTTCCTTTGCCCTTCAGAATATCTAATTCCAGGCCCTTCGATCCTTCAAAGTAGAAGCTGCTAGGTCCTGTGTGATCCTAATTGTCGCTCCTCGATATTTAAATTGTTTCTTTCTGGCTTCTCGTAATATCTTTTCCTTGGTATGATAGTTCTGGAATTTAGCCACGATATTTCTGGGGGACTTAATTTTTGGGTTTTTTCAGGAGGTGATCAGTGGATTGTTTCAATAAGTATTTTTCCTTCTAGGTCTAAAATATCAGGGTAATTTTCTTTTATGATTTCCTGGAAGATAGTGTCTAGGTTTTTTTTTTTTTTTTTTTCCATCATGGCTTTCAGGAAGCCCTATAATCGTTAGATTGTCTCTCCTAGATCTATTTTCCAGGTCAGTTGTTTTTCCTAGGTGATATTTCATGTTTTTCTCTATCTTTTCATTTTTTTTTGTTTTTGTTTGACTGATTCTTGAAGTCTTGATGAATCATTCATTTCCAATTGTTCGATTCTAATTTTTAATGTCTTATTTTCTTCAGTTACTGTTTTTGGTTCCTTTTGCAATTGACCAATTACATTTTTTTGTTCATTGCATTCTTTTTCCATTTTTTCTATTTTATTTTGCAGTGATCTCATTTCGTTTCCCCATGTTTCTTCTAACTCTCTTTTAAGATTCTTTATGCAATCTTCAAAGAAAGCTTTGTGACGTGGAGACCAGTTTATGTCTGTCTTTGGGGCTTTTTCTGGAGTTACTTTACTTTTAGGGGCCTCAGGATTTGAGGTCTGTTCTTCCCTCTCTCCATAAAAGTTGTCTATGGTGAGAGCTCTTTTTGGTTTTTTATTCATTTTTTTAAAGGTATGAGGTCTGTTTAAGGCAAAGATGGGACAGCTGCTTTAATTTGCCCTGGGGAAGTTCTGCTAATTGAGTTATTTCAGGTACTGGGCAGTTCTGCTGATTGAATTATGTCAGGTACTGGGTAGTTGTGCTTTAGTTCACCTTTGGGCAATTCTGCTGATTGAATTATTTCAGGTACTGATCAGTCCTGCTGATTGATCGATCGCCCTAGGGTGCTGTGTAATGGCAGCTAGGTCCAATGCTCACCAGGGGTTCAGGGTTCACAATCTACCTCCCACAAAAGGCAGACCCTCCAAACCACCTGCCCACAATCAGGACAGATTGGTCCAAGAGGCCCACAGAAGACTCCCAGGTGTGTGAAAAGCACAATGCTCCCACTCCTGTTCTGATTCCTGTGACGACTCCTGTTCCGGCTCCCTGCCCTGGTCTCCCTGTGCTGCAGTCTGGGTTCAGCAGACCACCCCCCTGCCCAATTAAAACAGACCTGTTTTGAAGTTCTTCCAGAGTATCTTCTTCTAGAAACGTGTTGTTCTCCAGATGTGGTGGATTTTTTTTTGCTTCAAAATTAGTCTAGAGGCTTCATATGTTGTTGGTTTGAGGGAAGGTTAGAGGAGGTTTCAGAGAGTCCTGTCTGATCTATGCCATGTTGGCTTCACCCCCTGAAGTCCCCTGACCCTTTTCTACATGTAATTTTCATTGCATTATGATTTGAAAAAGATGTGTTTACTCTTTCTGACTTTATGAATTTGATTTTGAGGTTTTTGTGCCTTAATATTTGGTCAGAAATTTTGCTTCTCCCCATTGCTTGACAGGAAAATTTTATGTCCAATTGCTTGGCATTGAAGGCCATAATCTGGCAACATTCTACCTTCACAGGTTTATGTCTCCTCTATGTTGCAATTTCACTAAACTTTTTTTTGCCACTGAATATATCTTATACTTTGCCTTTTCTATACCTTTTCTCAGGCTGTTCCTTATGCCTAAAATAGCTTTCTTCTTTCCTCATTCATGGAATACATTCCATTCCATTATATAATAGGTGAGTAGAAAAACAACAACAACAACAAGAAAAACCACATTTATTAAGTATTTCCTGCACCAAGCTCCGAGGATACAAATAAAAAAGTAATTCACATTGAATCTTAAGGAGCTTACATTCTTTTTTTTTTCTTTTTACTTTTTTGCCAATACATTTTGCCAATACAATTAAAGATTATTTTCAATATTCACCCCTGCATCACATTGTGTTCCAAATTTTCCCCTTTCTCTTTCCCTCTTCCACTCCCCAAGAGAGTAAACAACCTAATATAGGTTAAACATGTGCAATTCTTCTAAATATATTTCCATATTTGACATGCTATTCAAGAAATATCAGATCAAAAGAAAAAAATCAAGCAAACAAACTAACAACAACAACAAAAAAGATGAAAAAGCTATTCTTTAATTGACATTCAGTTTCCATAGTTCTCTCTCTGGATGTGGATAAAACATTCCATTACAAGTCTATTGGAATTCCTTTGAATCACTTATTGTTGAAAGAGTCAAATCCATCATAGTTGATCATCACATAATCTTGTTATTGTGTTCTTTCAGTTTTGTTCACTTCACTTAGCATGAATTTATATAAATCTTTCTAGGCTTTTCTGAAGTGAGCCTTACTTTATATGCACCTTAACTTAATTAGCCATTCCCCAACTGATGAGTATCCACTCAATTTCCATTTTTTGTCACTACAATAAGGACTGAGGAACTTACATTTTAATAGGGAAACAAAATATATTGAAGGTTATAACTGCAAGTTAGATGGAAATATCCTAAGAGCATTAGGCTTCAATAGTAAAACATTTTAGTATTTTTCCATGGATAAAATCATGTCTATTTCTAATGATAAACAATGTACTTTGTTAGCAATACCATTCTTTTCTCAGTCTTCAGTAACTATGACTTTAGTACCTGCAGGAACATTTGCTAGCCTGCCTCTTCAATGCAGTTGGCTCCCAGGATGATTCCTACGTTTACCAGAATGGTACTCTTAAGACTCGGATTTAACTGTCTCTGTAAATATGTAAAGGGAGATGATGTTAAGGTGGTGGTGGTTTGACTTGCCTTGAATATACTTCTTCCTGGCTGTATCAGGAGAGTATTTTGCTGCTTCAGTTAGCCATGACCTGTGGTGATGGGAATGGCTGACCCCAGATCTGTAGGAGTTGTCCAACTTGGATGATGACTGTGAGGATGGGTCTAGAAGAAAGAATTGTTCTTTGATGGAGTGGGGATTTTTTTTATTGTCATTATTATCATTTTTATGTTGTATTTTAATTTTTATTGTATTTTTAATTTTTGTTTTTCCAAATCAAGAGGCAAATATTTTATGCTACTAACAGTTAACTAAATGCATAGGGGTTTTTTGTTTATTTGTTTTTAGCAAGGAAAGAATTTTTAGCAATTAACTAGGGAGAAGATCCCATTAAGAGGAAAGATGCTGTTAAAGAGTGGCAAGTGGGGGTTTATGCCATTGAATGGTGGGGCAGGCTAATCCTAAAAAAGGAGTTAGAGGCCCTAATAGGCATTAGCTATTAGGACACTTAGCAAGTGGACTAACCCCAAAAAGGAGTTGGAGGGGGAAGGGGAATTATGTGATTGATTGATGGGCTAAGCCTAAAAAGGGATTTAGCACCCTAAAAGAGGGAATTAAAGTCGAATAGGTCTTTTATAGGGGAAATATAACCTTGGAATTTTGACATCATAGCTTGGCTTTTTTATTGCATTACAGTAACTGTAAAGTATTTATAAAGTTTTGTCAATGCAAAGAATTCTGCTATTAATTCTACCAGAGACTTCTACTTAGTCTGGGACTGTAATTAAGGTCCACTTGAACAAATGGCGTAATCAAAATGTTTGCTTAATGATTCCATCAGTGCTCCTCCCTAGCTCAGGGAGTAGCTAGGCTTTCAGATTATTTACAGTAATTTAGGCTCCTTGGTCAAAGCCCATCTAGCTACCCAGGATTTCATCATTTCTCCCCTCAAACAAATGGGACCCCCAATCTTTTGAGGTGAGGGACCAAAGGTCTTGTCTTTGGATATTGCTTCCTGCTAAGATTGGGCATTGAATGGTCCCTGCCTAAGGGGTTCCACTAGAAGGGTTGATGAGCTTGAGGACCCAGAAGGTGATTGATGTAATGTCCAGTGGCTGTTTTATCTCAGGCTATTGTTGATCATCAACTGAAAAATCAGTTGAAGCCCAGAAAGCAAATCCAACCAAAAGCAGAAGTAGGCAACAATAGCATTATAAAGGAGTGCTCAGATAGCCTTAGGGTATACATGTGAAAATGTTTAAACATTGAGCAAAGAGAATGAGGAACTTAGGGGGTTTCCAGTTGGCATGTAAACATGAATAAAAGGTCAACTTTTACTCCAGTTATACTTAAATACTTAAAATTTCCTAAACACACTGATTTAATAATAGGCAGATAATTTGTTCAAATACTCATTTACCTATTTGTTTAAGATATAGATTACACATTTTCAGATTGAAAACAGCAAGCTCTTGCATTGTGCTCATCTCTTTTACTGAAAATTTGGTCTTAGTGTAGAAATTTGCTAAAAGAGGAAAATGCAGGGACATGATTATGTTAGGATAATCAATCCTTAGCTCTATTTGATTTAGGATAAAAGTCACAATTTTCAACCAATTATGCAATAACAATTCTACTTCAAAACCAGATTCATGAATAATCAGGTGGGAAACCCAGGAAACTGAGCAAGGAGGATCCCACATTTAGGAGAGCCTAAGGTTGTCCTCCCAGTTTTTGCCCAGATACATAACCTTCACTTGTAAAAGTTCAGGATCACATCCCTATGAGTAGTGTGTAGCCTTTCCATCAAATGGTGGGTTATTGACTTAATATTTCCTAAAAATCATAACAGAATTTAAAACTTAAAAACAATGAATTATAATCCCAAGATATTTTATCTCAAATAGCATTTTTTTTTACCAGTTAGAGACTTTAGTTGGGTTCAGATCTAAAAAAATCAAAACAGGCTTGCAAACCAAGTTCCTTGTTTAGGAACTTTATAACCTAAACAATCCCAAGTCTGATAACCTGGTACACAGATGGTTTAAAGAAACCTGGCAAGTTTATAAAATTAAGAAATTAAAAAGGACTTAGAGAAAGGGCTGAGTTTGGTACTTGCTGCTGGGGGCTTTACTTTTTGACACCACCCTCATTCTCATTCACAGGGATTCTTAAACCAATTTCCTGATCCTACCCCTTACTCCTTTGCTCCTTACTGGAAGTTTATTTTGTATTCTGACTGCTATAAATACA
This sequence comes from Myrmecobius fasciatus, assembly GCA_023553655.1. Taxonomy (NCBI): domain Eukaryota; kingdom Metazoa; phylum Chordata; class Mammalia; order Dasyuromorphia; family Myrmecobiidae; genus Myrmecobius; species Myrmecobius fasciatus. The sequence goes on from JAJPUD010000084.1 coordinate 947,513, forward strand.
TATTAAAAATAAAGGACATAGTGAAACACTATCTGTATCAAGAAAAAGAACTGATAAATAGAAGCATGTATAGATTAATTACATATATGTGTATATACATAAACTCCACACAGACATACATATAATCTAATTGTTTTCCAGGATAACTTTGTTGTATATTTGTTCATGATAGATTTATACTTTCATGTTCAAGCTTTTTTTTATTCTATGTTATAGAAATACATTGTTCCCTGAATTGGAAATAAATTGAATTTTTTTAAAATGAGCATATGTGGCAATAATACATGTTAAGCAAATACATATAATATTTTACTGTGTATTATAGGTTATCCTGAAAGACTCCAGGAAAGGAGAAATGAATGATGGTGATTGAAATTCCATAGTTTGGAGTGGTATTTCTGGGAGGGAGATAAGGGGATAAGCATTGGGACTATGAACAGGGGATGGGGGCTAGCATTGAAATCAGGCAGTTGCGCCTAAGATTTGTTTCAGTTTTGTAGGAAGAGTAAATATGGCAGCAATAGTGGCAAATTACGGCTGATGATCAGGAAGATAAAGATTTTGTAGTGAATTTTCTGATGGAGATTGAAATTGAACTGTTGATGTAGCTAGCATTCTCTCTCTCCTCTGCCTGTTTTAATTTCTGAGAATGAGAGTATGGCTGAAATATAATAAAGCTGATGACTAATCATTCCTGGAAATCTATGAAAAAGTTAGTTAAGTGCCTGAACTCTCCCATACCACCGGCAAACAGCAACGCATAGAACAAAATACAAAGTGGTTCTCAATATATCACTAAAAAATATTTAGCTTAATCATTACAAAGAAGGCAAAAATGAATACACAATGTTATCCAGTCAATCCATTAATTTTTCATTCATTTGATCAATCAGGAGACATTTATTATGTGCCAAGTGCTTTATTAAGTACTTAGGGAGAATATATGAAAATAAGATAGTCTCTGTCTTCAAGGAGCTAAAATTCTCCTGGGGAATATAAAGGATTATTAAACGGATTTGGATGAACAACTTATAGATTTCATCTATCAGTGTATGTATCTTGGAATGAATACAAATGGACAACAAATTTGTACAAGAATTGAACAAGAAGAGGAAAATTGGCTGAATTGACTTCAGGGAATTGAAAAATTGTTTTAATTGCTCCAAGTTTCTCACAGATACAACTCCTCTTCTTAATATCAATATTTTGCTAATGTTATTGCATAGCTATTCAATCATGAAACATTACTGTCTTCTAAGTTTTTTTAAAAAAGTATCATAGACATGAATTTGATGAAGCTACAACAAATCATATATAAGGAGCTATAATGTTATTGTTGCTGTACTGTCAATTCAGTTGTGTCTGACTCTTCATGATCCCTTGGGAGGTCAGAACATATTTTTGACAAAAATATTAACCTGGTTTGCTATTTCTTTCTCCAGTGAATTAAGATCCAGTGAATTAACACAGGTTAAGTGACTTGTCCAAATTTACACAATTAATAAGAGTGTGAAGCTGGATTTGAAGTCAGGTCTTCTTGGTTCCAGGCCTATATTTACTAAGCCACCTAGATGCCTCAATTCTAATGCATAAGAAGAATAAAAGTAAGGAATTTCATCATAAAAAGGCATAAGAAAAGATCAGGCTAGCTATATGGCAAGAGTGAGAGATTACTCATGGATAGTTCATGCCTTCTACTGGAGTATTTTTAATGTAAGAAGAAGAAAAAGAAGTACATCAATATTTTGGGTGAATTAATCAGCTTAGTAGCACCACAATATTAGGTAAATGGAAAGCTCAAAAGTCCTACTGCTCTTTACTGAGTTTCTGGGAAATATGGACAGCAATTCATCCTGAAGATCTCCCAGTAGTTTGATCACGAAGTCAACCTTTTCAAGCAAAATAAATGTTTTTAGAAATGCCAGCCCCTTTATGTATTGCAAGATAACATGCAGAAATACAAATAGAAAGTGGAGATCTCAGACTTAGTGTAAATTTGTTCTATACAATTTGTTCTATACAATCATGTTTCTTTTTTAGAAGTATAGTTCACTAAACAGTCATTCTAAGTTCCTTATTTGCTTATTTTTTATGAAACTTTAAACACCTGTACTTAAAGTTGCCAGGCAGTATTTATAATTTATTCCTTTGCAGTGAATGGTAGCTGAAACATAAACTGAAGTGTTCTAATAATGCATTAATATATAGAGAAAGACCCCATCAGTTTGTGTGCAATATAAGATTTCATTCGTTATCCTCTAAAAGATGAATTGTTTAGTTCTTGCTTTGGGAGCTCATGCCCTAAAGTTCTCCATGTTGCTGCTCAGGGAACACAAGTTTCCTTTTTTTAATACAACCCTATCCTTGCAGTGCACAAAGGAGTAGTAGCTCTGGATAACTTCCAGCTCTATTGAAGGAAGAAAGGACCTTTTTTATTCTGTTGGAAAGTCAATAAAAATTTGTTGAGTCCCTAGTGTGAACTTGGTCTTTTCATTCATACATAAGAGTACATAAAAGAGTGTATTACTAATATTCCCTGCTGAGTTTTAGCTTTCTCTGTCACTCTGGAAACAATGTCTCTCCTTGCCCTTTCCCTTTAGGAAAAAAGACTGCATTCTGTGATCTTTGCCAATTAATTTGACCTCGATCATGATTCTCTTTTTGAGAAGGAAAAGCTCAAGAGCAATGGCAGCAAGGTGAAACAAGAAAGATAGATTTCATTATATAATTTGATTCCTCTTGTGTGCCTGTGTTTATGCCTACCTTGTACATATTTGCATAGTATATTTAGGCTCAGAACTCAAGAGATTATCAATTAGGGAAGTATTAGGGAATATCTGTAGAATAGTAGCAATGTAAAAGGAGCAGCCTCGATTGTGTTAGTTTCTAATCTTACAAGTAATTTGCCACTTAAGTTTGCCTCAAAGTAGAAATCCTAGTAGGACATAATATTGAGCTAATTCAATTAAAATTAAATTCAAAAAGGATAACTGTAGAATTTTACATTTAGATAAAAAAGCAAATTCATAAGTATAAGATGGGGATGAACATTTCATTATGTCAGTTATTAAATCTAAAGTTACTTGAGAATGAACTAAGCTAGGTAGAAACTCTAGAATGAGAAGGATAATAAGTCCCTCACAAGGTTCCCTTATTCTAGAATTATATTTTCCTTTGTGGACACATTCTAGGGGAGATAAAGACAAATGGAAGCAGCTCCAAAAAAAGATTGACCAAGATGGTGAAAATCCTGGACAATGTACAGTGGTTGGATTAATCAGAAATATTTAGCTCATAAAAATAAGGCAAAGGGAAAATATAATATATGTCTTTCAGCAAACAAAAGACGAATAGTGAACAAACTTTTTCCCTCCATTTGATCTGAGAGCAGAACAGATAGCAATGAGTAACATTGAAGAGATGGACTTAGGTTTGAGGTAAGAATGATTTTCCTAACCATTAGAACTGTCTGAAAATAGAGTAGGGTCCCTTAAGTAAGAAGTGGGTTATACCTCTCTGGAAGACTTCAAGTAGTAGCTTGAAAAACAATGTATTAGAGAGACTTTAGAGCAAATTCTTTGTCAGATATACATGTGAGACAGGTTGATCTCTAATGGATTTTTTCCATTTTGGAGAGGCAGTTGGTTGGTGAAGTGAATAGAGTTCTAGACTTGGAGTAAGGATGCTCTAAGATCAAATTATGCTCAGGACATTTACTAGTTATGAGATGTTGGATAAGTTGCTTGACCTAAATCTCAATTTACTTATCTGTAAAATGGAGACAGTTATAGCATCTATTTCACAGAGTTTGGGGGAGAATTAAATCAAATATTAGCTTTATAAATTTTAAAATGTAAATGCTAAATTATTATTATTATAGCTACTACTACTGTTGCTACTATAAGTATTACTACTTATTACCCCCACTACTACTACTACTACTACTACTACTACCACCACCACCAAGTACCATTATTCTACTACTACTTTATTACTCTTGTCCATTGTGGCCTTGAAGGGGGCCAGAACTTGAATATGCCTGAAGAGGCAAGGCAGTCAGATGTATTGTTACCCATATAACCTTGGTCATATTTCACTTATTTCCCTTGGCTCCAGTTTCTTCAACTATAAATAAAGAGGTTGGACTACATGATCTCTGAAGGGATCAGGTTGTCCTTTTAGTCCTGCATTTGTGAACTATTTATAGTGAACATGATACCATTACTATGAAGACTTAGTAGGAAGTAATAGGAGAAATGTCATTTCTTTTCTTCTGTATCCTTAAAAAGGTTAAAAGATAAAGATGATGCATTAACTTTGCTGAGCAAATGACTAGATCTCTTAGGATATTATTTTGATCTTAGTAGTTTCTTTTTTTCTCTTTTTTCCCTTAAAGGCTGATCAATTAACAATTCTTTCCTCGGATAAATTAATACTGGGTGTTCTCTAGTTGTGTAATGTTAAGAATTGATAACATATTGATGGCAGTGAGGGAAAGTGATTTCCCCATCTCCAACATAATCTCAAGGAAGTCTTTATTAAAGGAGGAGTACGTTGTGAAATTTGAGAAATACTTAACAATCCCATCTTTTTTGTTTTTGTTTTTGTTTTTTCTTTGTTTCTTAAACTGTGCCTTTAGAGAACCATTTCATTGGGTTAAAATTATACACTAATATCCATCATTATAACTTAGTAGTGGTGAATTTTTCAGATTCCTTTCCTCTTTCCATAATTTATGCAGTTTATGTAGAATGCTGCAAGAAAGAGACTGTGGAATTTCATCATGTTACTGAGACTTGACTGAGCATAGAAAGTCATCTTTTCCAAGTCCCATTAATTTTTGTGTCTTCATCCTAATATCTTGTGAGCACATATAGTTTGCATATGGTTTTCCCCCTTCCATTGTAAATACCATGAGAGCAGAGACTATTTTTTATCTTTGAATCTAGTTCTTAAAACAATGCCTTAAGTGCTGAGTAAATAATTGCTTGTTGACTTATAAATAATGAAGACATGGCAAGAACAAGGATGGGATACTCTTGGGGGAGCTTCAGGCATCCTAGCATTTTAATCATTTTTACAAGATTTCACAAGTATTTACTCACTCTGGACTATAAGTTTTTGGAGAGATTGTTTCATATATTTTTAGAAGAGCTGAAAGGGTGGCTGAAGCAAATTTATAATTGAAACATTCCTGTTTTGAAGGTTTTGTATTGGAGTTTCCATCATGTCTGGCTTTAGGGGTTATCTTGGCAAAGATATTGGAATGGCTTGTCATTTCCTTCTCCAGTTCATTTTACATTTGAGGAAACTGAGGCAAACAAGGTTAAGCAACTTGCTCAGGTTCATTCAGCTAGTAACATGAGTCTTTTTTAAGCCTAGTACTCTATCCACGGCACCATCTAACTGTCCCCAAGTATTTTAATTTTCTGTGTATAAATGCATATATATACATATATATGTATATGTACATATAAATACACAACACACACACACACACACAATATATATATATGTATGTATATGTATGTACATATATCAATTTCAAAGGCTTAAGTCTTAGAGACTTATTATTACATTCTACTCAGATGGTAATTCAGCTATATTTGTATATCCTTCAAAATGCATATGTACATTTTGAGTTATATTTTTCCTTTCCTTTGCTAATTTTTATAATATATTTAATTACTATATAAACCAACAAGCATTTTTAAATCCCTACTATGTGGCAGGTAATATTTATATATGTAGACACAGATATTCACAGTATTTTATTTGAGTAGGCTGAGATACTAACAACCCGATTAATAAAGAAAGCATTCCTGAAGAAGATGGCAGTTGAACTGAGAATTGAAGGAACCCAAGGCAACTAAGAGATGGAGATGAAGTATGGGAGAAAGGCTGTAAGTAGGATTGTGTGACAAGAGCAAAGAATGCAAGAAGAAAAGTAATATAAGTAGTTGGCACAATTGGGACAATGTGAAAGCCTTTAAAAACCAAATTGAAAAATTATAACAATTCTTGTACTTTCTGTGTTCTGCTAGTAAGGTTCAAAATAATTTAGATATTTTTAGAGATTCTCAGAAAAATTGATTTGGGATTTTAAACCAAAGGAGATACAATTGACTTCTAATATACCCAACATTAAACTCATATGACAGAATTGAGAGGATCCACAGGCTACATTGCTGTAAGAACGTATTGCTGAATTCTCATTGACACAATATGTTTAGAATGAGTAATTTTGTCTTTGGGTAGCCTCTGAACAGTGTGATTGCACTGCATATCTAGGTATAGAGATGTTAGAATGGAAGAGAAGAGCATTAAAGGGGAAAGCGAATCTATAGCAAATTTATCATGTGCACAGTTTTGTCCTGGGTTAGAATAGACAATTTTACTTGTAGGCTTATGAGACCAAAAAATGTTAGAACCATTTTTCTATAAGAATATTATCTTCTCAATATACTTACCCCCTTTTCTTTTAATATTTTTCTCTATCCTTTGCTCTTGGATGTGTAAATACAATTAAATAACTATACCAGCTGATTCCTGAATTTAAAGCCAACCTGTTATGATACCTGAGGTAGTAAAACACAGCATTGGCTGACTAGTATTCTAATTATTTCTTCATCCTTTGGTTAATCAGAGAACTGATTGAATGGATACATTCCCTCAGGGTACAATAGCCTTTTAATGGCTGAGAAGGGAAAGGGACCACCAGATTTACAGAAAGTAAAGAGTGGAGAATGTCCACAAAATGTCACATAAATCAGTATGAAATCATCAGAAGGCATTTATTATATATTTGTATACAGTACTATAGTAGGTGGTATTCATATGAAGTTAAGAGAACCAGTTCCTTCATTCAGAAACATTTCTGTGAAGGTCATATAACTGTGCAGCTGTTCCAGTGCTTGATCCAATATTTGCCTTTATTAGCAGTCAGTTTCCACACAATTGATTGGCCTGGCCAAATTGGCTGCTCAAACTGACCCGGTAATGAAGTTGGGCCATAGGTCAGTTATTTTTGTCACAGATACACAGAGCTCTAAGAATGATAGAAACTAATGTGGACAGACAGGAATTTCTGGTTGTTTAGTGTTCAGAGGGGCGAAAATAGTCACATTTTTTCCCTTAGGGGGAGAAATGACATTAAACATCAATTCAGGGTAGAGATTATATATAATCACTTTGAAGTGCTCATGTTGATGGCTATAAATCCCCATGAATATGTCCTATTTCAAAGTGAAAGCTATCTGCTTTACAATTCCTTGGTGCTGCTACTTTTCTCTGTCAAGGATTATTTTCCTGTCTTTATCTTTGCAGCTTATTACATATCAAGATTGTCCTTCTCTGTGGTGTGCTTTCTTTTTAAGTGGCATTTTTAAGAGGCCTGAGAATGAAACTGCAGATGAAGGGAATGAAATTGATGTTAGAATGGAAAAGAAAAACTCAGATTGATTGCTGCTCTAAGAACTTACACACACACACACACACACACACACACACACACACACA
>JAJPUD010000084.1:955040-984457 GCA_023553655.1 Myrmecobius fasciatus
ACACACACACACACACACACACACACACACACACACACATACTCCTTCACTATGTACATAAAAAAAATCCAACCTCACTGTTACCAGCAAAAGAGAGTTAAGAAACAACTCAGTATTTCTATTCCACTTCAATTGTTCCCGAATGTTATATGTTTTCAGAGACCTGGTGAAGATTAAAGTAGAGCAAAGATGACTGCATTTGGAGTACTGGCCATCATCCACTTCTGTTATCATGGGAAAGTCTTACCCTTTTGGGGTTCCACTTTCTTCATTTGTATGTGGGGAATTTGGATGAATTATTCTCCATCCATGGTTCTATGTTTAGTTTCACTGGATTTTTTTTTATCATCTTCTAAATCTTCTATTTTAACTTCCATTTTACCAGTCTCTGGAGTCAAAGAAGATGGAAAGATGGAAAATATGAAGTAAACACATTCACACCAGAACGAGTAATACTGGCAGGAGACACAGTTTTTAAACTTTTTTTTTAAATGCAATGTATTTCATATGTTACAGAAACAGACCAAACAAAAAAGTTTATTTTATTGGAAAATTGTGCTTTGATAGTGGAAGGCAATATGCTCATGTCTCTTGAATGACTGCCTGTGATCCAATGCCTTGATTTTGCAGATGTAGAAAGTGAGGCACAGAAAACTTAAGTGACTTCTTGCCTAAGGTGACAGATGGTAAATGGAAAGCCAGTATTTGAGTCCAGGTCTGGTGACGTCAGATACTCTTTCTCATGTGGCCTACTTTCCTTGCTTTGAATTTAGTATCTATGACTGAGTTATTCTAGCTATGTGTTCATCTTATGCATAGTCTAAGCATTTCTACAGATAATGGGATCATAGATTTGCAGGTAGTTTGCAAAACTGTGATGCTGGTGTGGAGAAGGGAGAAGAGTCAGAATTTTGAAAAGACATGGGGTTTCTCCCTTTCAAACTTCTTAGCTCTCCTTTCAATAAATTCATATACGAAAAAGTTTTCTGTATTCTTCACTCCAAATGTTTCTAGTCTTGTATGGTGACTGTGCTTCTTTAATTATATCATAGCAAAATTAGATCAAACAGTTAGTGAGCATTATTTTCTGTGACCTCTCTCCATAAAGCTTGAAGGGTAGCAGCAGAATGAATACTCATTTGTGAACCATAGAAAAGCAGACCCATAGTATCTTTTGGTCAATTTGATTCTGCTACAGTTATAAAGGTCTGGCTCAGCAGGGAATCTGAAAATTCAGTTCTGTGTCCTTGTGCTTGCCCCTAGAACATGGCATACCATTATGCTAGGACTACATAACAGAGTTGGAAAAAAATTGAAGAAAGGACATCAGAAATAATCATGAGTAATAAAGAAGAGGAGCTTCTTTATAATGATGGGCTAAAATGTTGTGCTTTTCTGAAAAGACAAAAATACAAAAGGAATATGATTTATAATTTATATAATCATGAAAGGTTTACAAAGAATGATTTTGAAGTTACTCAGCAGACCTTGCAAACTAGAATCCCTGGATAACCAGGAAGCAACTTCTATAAATTTCAAAATGGCATAACTATATTACACTTTTTTAAGAAATAGCATTTAAATAGAGTAGTAAACTTACCCATTGGTATAAAAATAGAAATGGATTCAAAACAATTTTAATTGCATTTATGGAAGATACCACCAAAATGGATTATTAAAGGAAGTTAGACATTTTCAGTGGGAGGAATTGGGGGTAGAAAGTGAACTTTCTTAACCTCTTAAAATTGATACAACATAATGTTCTCCTACAGAATGTCCCTGGGTGCCACAGTTAGAGATAGAACACTGGTCTGGGTGTTCAATGGCTTGACCCATTTCTTTCATTCTTATGTAAGGGAACATTAATACCTACCCAGGGGCTTGAGTGCAATTTTAATAGCTTCTCCCCTTTCCACACCTTCTCTGATCCCTATTGTGAAGCCTGGTTCTGCCATCCTTAAAAATTAATTCTTCAAAAGGTAGGTTTTGACAATGTGCAGCAAACCTTCCATTTTTGCTTGGAATTCTCTACTGAAAAACTGCCAGTGCTTCTTTATTCATTCTGAGTTTTCTCTGTAGACCTCCAACATTTTCATCAGTTCTTTTAATTTCAAAAGAAGAGATTAATGAAGTAGCTCCTTAAAACTTTTGGTCATTTTTTTCATGTTTCCTTTGTTTTCTGTCTTTCTACCCCTACAACATCCCTGGAAACAACATCTGTTACATGCATGCTCTGAGGAAGTGTGTAAAATAAAAACCAACCACAACAAAATGAAAAAACAAAGTTATATGCTTGTATGTATGTATTTATGTGAGTATGTGTTTCAAAAATCTAGATTGAGTAGTATTATCAATAACCCTTGAATAAGTTAATGAGTCCTATTAAAATTACTAATACATTTTAATGCCTACTGATAAATAGATATTGGATGACTATATGGAAAAAGGTAATGCTTATTATGTTTTTGTTTCATAACGCCCAGGCACTTCTGGATGAGGATAGTTTATATCACAGTAATAAATGCTTGTAGGCTCTGATCCTGCTAGGTAATTGCAATATCTACCATAGCATTAAGGCTCACTGCATGAGCTAATGCTGTGATATGGAATTAATCAAATTTGAATGAAAAGGTCATTAGAAAGTTAAATTATTTTTACTGATACTAGCCCAGCTCTACATAAGCAAGAATTACTCTCAATTGTAAAATAATGCATCCAGTAATTCAGTCATTAGTTTCCTCTCACTTGAAACATCAAATTACTGATCTGGTTAATTACATAAGAACATTGACCACTGTTTAGCATTTCATTACTTCCACTTTTTAGCACTTTTCAAAAACTCAGTTGTACAACATTTACCAGCACATTACTTCCATTTCAAGGGAGCAGATTATTTGCAGCGAATTAACTCAGTAGAACTGCAGATATCATTGGATTTTAGATCTTGAAGGGATAATTTACATCATCTGATCCAACCCTTTCATTTTCTATATGAGAACTGAGATCCAAAGAAAAGTTCTGCCCAAAGCCACATAGGAGGGAGCAAAAGTAAGTTTAGAACTCAGGATTCCTATGTCAATATAGTATTGTACAAAGATTTGGAATCAAGGGGATCTAGGTTCAATATAAGTTTGCAACTTTGGGAAAGGTTTTATTTTTTTTTTAAATCTAAGAGCCTCAGTTTCTTCATATATACAATGCAGGTAATAATAACTGTGTTAAAAGATCACACAGGGTCTATGCAAAAACCAAGTAAGAAAATTTCTTTGTGTTTCATAGATATTTAATTATCATTATTACTAGATGATACAGTGATAGAGCACTAGTCTTGGAGTCAGGAGATCCCGAGTTCAAATTCAGCCTCAGACACTTAATACTTCCTAGCTGTGTGACCCTGAGCAAGTCATTTAACCTCAATTGTCTCGTGAAAAAGCAAAGAAACAAAAACTATTTCTAGTATTTCATTTCAAAAGTGATCAATGAGAAAATATTTATTGAACCCTTATTAGTGCAAAATGTTTTGCCAGATACTGCAGTGGAATAGGAATTCCCTGATACTTTAATCTGGTATCATTTAAGCTTGTAGTTATCCTCTTACTGAAAACTTGTAGCTGCTCTCTTTCTTATATGCTTACTTATATAAAATAAGTATTATAGCATTACAAGAATGAAGTCCACAAATCATCTCAAGATTCATTTAAGACAATTTTTCTCCACATTGCTCAGCCAGTCTTCTCAATAACTATGAGTGAAATGGATTGATCTAAGCATATTTCTTCTTACACAGATCCTCATAAATGTCCAAGTAGGATGGACTGATAGTCTATCAAATCTATTATTCTTTTTCAGATAGCACCACCTACTCTTCTAAAGGTGGCCTTTGGGAGGTGGTATTTGTGTAAAAAGAGGCGGGGGGAAAAGAGGAAAGAGATTCATGAACTAATTCTTCTTTATTGTCTATCTAAGACATAAGCAGAAAAGGTATAGGGCTGGCCAGGAGGAGTCAGGTCCAGAAGTCCAGGAGCATGTGACTATACACACAAGATACTAAGTACAGGGTGGCCAGATAAGTAATGCAGGATCTCTAGATTCATATAGGCTTCAGATTCTGGGAGATTAGAGAGTAAACAAGAATAGTTAGTACTAGAGAACAAAGTGCTTATCTTTATACTCCTTTCAGAGTGCTCATGATATTGGGCCCAAGAGTGTTAAATGTAGCTAGAAAGAGCGTGCTTTAGGTAGACACAAGGACAGAAAGGCAAGAACTATATAATATAAGAAGAACAAAGACTAAGGGAGATTACAATGATCTTATGTTCTACTCCTTACCACTTGAGTAATAATTGAAAAAATCTAGGCTAGTAAAGTTGGTGTGCATCAATCAGCTTAGCATATTTTTATGTAACTACTTTGTTTTTAGCTGTGAGTTGAGACAGCAACCTCACACATACTCATAGAGAGAAATTAGAAGGCAAAATCCCATGTTCCCCTTTCCAGTTTCATGGCACAATTCACAATTGCTCCACATATGCTGTTTGAAGATATAATTTTTGGTAGATGGGTGGTGGTAATGTACACTATAAAGGTGATATCTGGCTAGTCTCCCAACCATCCATTTTCCCAAAATTGTTAACTTTCCATTTGAGGGCTTTCCAACATCATTAGGAAGTGAATGGAAAACTCTGAGCCATAGCTATGTGGGTAATTCTCTTCTGTAAAAAATTTAAATCTGACTAAAAGAGAGATTAAAAGAACTGAGTCAAGAAAGCTCTTTCCTCATTTGAGATCATGGGAAATCCCTATTCTAAGGAAAAGAATTTTGGCTGGGTAAATTCAGAGTTAAGTATAGTCATTCCTGTTAATGAATTAAAAATGGTTCTCTTTGATTTATTTCTTTTATTTTAGGCTCTATATGTGTTTTAGCTTTTTCATGAAGTTACAATATGATATAATATGGTGTAATGATAATTTAATATAATCAAGAATACACATAATATGAACTATTTTCACATAAAACTTCATTAATAGATCATTAAAATTCTTGCAGATTTATACAATATAATAAAAGTAAAGACATTTATAGCTAGAAATGAAATGTGCTTTGTGTAAAGTTAGGCTATATTTAGTTCAGGTATATTGAAAGAAATGTATTACTTTTCAGTTACAATTCTATCTTTGTGTATTTTCTAAAATGAGAGCTAGGGCTCCTAGAAAGAAAAAAAAAAAAGATGTGAACTTAAATTGCATTCTATTATGTTTGACTTCATTATTTAAGTAGCTATATCTGAACTACTCTTATCTGTGAAAAATTAAATAATCTACCTTTTTCATATCCCTTTTCTCAACTAAGACAGTACCACATTTTCTTGCCTTTATTTCATTGATCCTCTCTTCTCAGTTTCTTTGCTGAAATCACTTTTTGTCCACCACCGATTACCTAATCAATGCTCTGCCTTTGACCTGCTCATCCCTTTTATCCATGACTCATATTTCTTCTTCATTCCTATCCAGTCATTCTTCATTTCATTTCAATCACCACCAATTAAGATGAAACATTCATTACCTCATACATGGATTGTTGCAGCATCCTATTAGTAGGTTCACCTGGTTACAATCTTTCCACTTCTAAACACCGATGTTTCTCTTTCTTAAAACCTTCTCTCACAGTTTTATCCTATTCTATTTATCCTATTCTATTGTCTCAAATCCTTCAATGAGTCTTATTTTCTACCACACAAATTAAATCCCTTTTATTTATCCTCAGGATCCTTCAAAATTGAATCCCACTAATGTTGAGGCATTTGTTGTTTGTATTGCTCTCCAAGATGGCAGCCCCAATTCTAGTCATACTGATCTCACCATCCAATAAACCTTCTTGCTGTTTTACCATTTTGCTCAATTCACCTGCAATGACTTCTCCTCTGCTGATTTTGAATATAAAAATTTTAATAATTCTTCTAGGCTCTTACCAAGACCCATTTTCCTGTTTATTCTAGTTTTCTTTGCCCCTTAAATTAGTCAATAAGCTTTTAACACATTAATAGTCATAACAATAATAATGACAATTTTCAGAATCCAACCCATTGTTCATGCTAAATTTGGTCCAGAGAAATAGCGAAATGAGGGAATGATAGCTTACTAATGCACAAGGGGAACTTAATGATTTCTCAGACTTTGTGTGATATGATAGCTGTGAAAGTATTTAGAGGATATAAAGATCTACAGGAATCATGAAATGCTGATCAATGGTTCACATGACTAGTTTAGAAGTCTAGTAGATGTGATTCAACTTCTCCTAAGAGTCAAATTCAAGGCTGGCACTTTGACCTGACATATCATAATGATTGACTTGGCATGGAAGATGGAAGAATGAACTTTATTTTCTGGTACCATAAAATAAAATGCCTTCTAACAAATTAAAAATAACTTGCCTGATGGAAATGCTTCAGTACATACTGTATTAAGCATTTAATCCAATAAATTCTAGAAGAAATAGAAGATATGAATGCTTATATGCTGTCAGTATTACTTCATAACAAAATTACAAACAAAATTCTAAGCAAAGCTTTCATTCTGTGTGTGTGTGTGTTTGCCATGCTAACATTGAACTCCAACTTATAGCAATGTATTGCTAATTATCTTACTATTTCAGGGGAATTGCAAGAATTAATTTTTTCCCAAAGTCCCAATGAGAATATTTGAAATCAAAGTGTTATTAAAACATAAAGAGGAAAATGTTGAATGTCCTGAAGTCCTTGAAAACCTTTACTTAATACATAACCCAGTTGTGTATTTGCTATATATCCCTAGAAGAATGGAAGCTCTTTGAGGGTAGGGAAATTCCTTTGCATTGTCATGCCTGACAATGTGCTTTATATAGAACAGGTTCTTAATATGCGTTTACTGAATTGTATTGTGTTGGACTGAATTGAACACATGGTAGACATGAAATCTTTCTCTTTTGATTGATTAGCTGACAGGATCTGATTCTGGTCCCCACTACATTCATTCTAATGCCCAGTACTGATATCTTTAGTTAGGTATACACCTCCTTCCCTGACTTGTGCTGTGTTTTTTTTTTTCCATTCATTATCCTGTATTTGACCTATTATAGTGGTTGCCTAATAAATACTGAGTGAATGAAATGGAAAATGTTGTTTGGTTGGAGATACACAGGGAAAAAAAAACAAAGAACACTTTATCATCTGAGATTTATTCATTTTCAGCTCAAGCTATTTTTAACTTTTCATTTTTAGTTAAATGAAATATAATTGCATAATTAGACATTACTATCTTTCCCTAAAGGCCCTCCATTTCACTGAGACTGTAAAATAATTAGAAAGACTATCTCAAATGCCTTAAACTAAAGAAAATATGAAGTTTGGTTTTTTGATTGACTTGGAACTTTAAAATCCTCATCTCCTTGAAAGAGAAAACCACAGAAGGAACCTGCCTGATCATATTTCACTTGGTCCTCAGACTTCATAGAGCATGTTAATAAGGGACATCATTTTAGTTTCCTTAAATCTTTATTTCATATTTTACTTTTGCAAGTGACTTGTGAATTTATTCTTCTATCTTTGCATGAGATTAGTTCAGCCACCTACAGGTTTATCAGCCATGTCTCCTGAGTGACAGGACTCACCTTTGAGGTTAAAAACTATCTGGTTTCAATTTGCACTACAAGGCTGGACTCTGACAGACAGGCCTGGCCAAAGTCAATGACAGGCACAGATTTACACCCACAGCAGAGAGTCTGGGTAATGTGGTACTTTGGGCTGCCATGGTATAGCTCACCATTGATATAGGTAGCAGAGGTGACTTTTTCCATTGCTTCTCTGATGGGCAGCTAGGAAAGAAAAAGTATATAAAACCATTCTTTTTATATTTTTCCATCAAAATTTCATTATTAAGCATTCAATCCCTGTGTTTTGCTGATGATAACTCAAGTCTTTGAAAACAGAAAGTTGTTGTCAGAATTTGATTTGGAGATCAACAGAATAAGCCTCAAAATATTGAAATTTAAGGTCTATAAAATTAAGAATAAGGATTCTAAGTCTTTTTCCCCCTGTACACTTTTGACAGGCTGGTGAAACCCATGGACCTCTTTTGTTATGGTGAAACAGAACTGTCCAACTTCCTACTGATAATAAACTTTCACATACTAATTGGTAAGTTATATTGATTCTTCCTTCATAATATCTTCAAATCTGTATCTGCCTCGTCAGTCTATCTGAAGACACTGAATTCAAACTATAGGAATAGTTTCCTAACTTATTTTCATGCCTTTGGTATCTCTCCTCTTGAATCTGTCCTTCACTCCATTGCCAAAGTTATCTCTATCAAGCAAAGGTCTGATCACATTGATAATTTGCTGAATCTTGTGATTCTCCATCACCTATGAAATGAATTTCAACAATTCATCCTAGAATTCAAGGTCACATAGTCTAGATCCAACATAACTTTTCAGTTTTATTTTACTCTGCATTAAACCAAATTATTCATAGTTCTGTTGAACTTGTCCAGATTTCTCCTAATACCATGAATTTTCACACACTATCAACTTACTGGAATGGACTCTCCTCACAATTTGATATGTTGAAATCTTTCTAGTCTGCCAGTCCCCAGATCAGATTTTTTCTACTTGATTATGTTTTCCTTGATCTCCCAGCTGGAAGTGAACCTTCTCTTGAATCTTTCAGAAAACTCTGCCCAGGTAATTAACTATCCTCTTATTTGCATTGTACTTATATGTAAGTCTCATTTTCCTTTATAAGAGGGATTGTATCCTTTTGCATCCTTATTTCCCTAGTACATAGTGCCTGGAATTCACTTAATAAATGTCTGTTGAAATTGGTAAACTTACTAGCCTTTTATCTTTAAAAAAATCATTAACTTGTAAACCTGTAGCATCTCAGATTTATAGTGTATTCTTTTGTTTTCTACTATCCTGACTGATTATTCAAAGAAGAATGAAATGAATGTTTTTTTTCTTTATCATCATACAATATATCAACATTAGTCATTGATGCTGGTCTGTTTAAACAAGGAGGAGATTATGAGAGGCTAGGACCTTAAATATTTTATTTTATCACAGGGAGTGGTAATCCAATTTTTAAAACTGAAAACAAAGTTAGCAATAATGGAAATCCTGAAACTCTGTTTTTGTTTTTTGCTTTTTTTTAAAATCATAACTATAACAAATGCTTGCTATGTGATGGCAACCAAGCCACTTTACATGGTGCAATAATGGAAAAAATCTTGAGCATGGAACCAGAGGACCTGAATTCGAATCCAATTTTTTGAGACATTACTTTTATGAGTTTGGATAAGTTACTCAGTCTCCATGGACCTCAGTTTCCTGATGTGTTATTTTTATTATAAGAAATTTATTTTTAATACACATTGCTTTATGAATCATGTTGGAAGAGAAAAATCAGAACAAAAGGGAAAAACCAGGGGACAAATAAGTTTCTTGAGATGTAAAATGAAAGGATTAGATTAAACAAATTCTGGGTTCCCCATTGGTTCCCAAATATGTTGTTCTATGATCTCTCATGCCTCATTTTCCTTTATGGTGACAATGAGAAAAACAATGTAGTTACTAACTCTGAAATATTTTTAAAGAAACAGGCTTTGGATTTTCAGGAAAGCCAAACAGCACAGCAACTATGTTTGAAAAAAATATACATACATATATATATATATATATATATATATATATATATTTCGTTGGGGCCCACAGACAGCAGATAACAGGGGCAGAGTTTTGAGGACACTCGGAGGTGCATTCTGCCTAGGCCCACCCCTCAGGAGGGCGGGGATGGTATTGAGTATGCCTCAGTAATGAGGAAGAGCCTCCTCACCCCTGTTATACTGTGAATGGGGTTCCTCCCTCTTGGATCATGTGAAGTGGGTAAACAGGGACTAGGGAGGGGGCTCCTCCATCCTGGACCAGGTGAGGAGGAAACTTCCCTCCTGGATTAAGTGGAGTAGGAGATTATATAAGAGAATAAACAGAGACGCCAGGGGGCACTATGGGCACTACCTTAGCAGGCAGCTATGTAACATCAGGCACTGCCTGGGGCACTATCAGCACTTAGGCACTAGTGGCAGACTGTCAACACGTTGCCAGGTAACATCTAGCATTGCCATGTAATAGGGAACCTCAGTTTGTGATATACCGAATAAATACAGACCTGCTGTTAGCCAGCCTTTCATATCTCGGGTGTTCTGTGGGGATAATTCCCTGATTAAGAGAAGCAGGGCCAGAGACGTCTGAAGACCTGGGAAATAGGCAAGAAACCAGTTCACTCCCCTCAAGGTGAGCAACAGGGAGTCTGCCCCCTCTCTTTTGACAAAGAGAGAGGTGGGTAGTTAATGTCCCCCGCCGATGTGAACGGGTAGGACTTAACTATATTCCTTGTTCATAATCCCCTATTTGTGCAAAGAAAGAAGAAAACTATATTTTCTCAACTCTTCTCTTGTGCCCAGTATTCAGTTTTCCCTCTTTATTATAAAGAAGTGAAGGGAGGAAGATACACTGAAACTCTTAATTGCAGTATAAGTATGAAATATTATTAGGCTGAACACTTCCTTTTACAGGTGAGGGAAACAAACATTTAAAATGATTTGTTTATATCACAGTTCACTAGTAGGGGAGTTGTGATTGGAGAGACTGGAACAAGTGTCATTTTGAGTTCATGGATAGTGCTCTATTTTCTTTATTGGATATTTTAATGTTTTACAGTTAAGAGAAAGGAACAAGAGCTAAAGCAGCTAATTGCTGATATCCCTGCCAAAGTGTCAATGTTGATTTTTTGGTTTTCCTTCTCAGATTTAAGCAGGAAACCTGGGGGACTAATTTAAGGAAGAATTTTAGTCTAGTATATGGATTTGTGTGTGTGTGTGTGTGTGTGTGTGTGTGTGTGTGTGTGTGTGTTAGATTCAAGATAGAATACTACTAGAGTCACCAGAAACTAAAAAAAAAACTATGGCCAAAGTCAAAAGAGCTAGGCCTGAATCTTGGCTCTGCAGATCATTTCTTGTGTGACCTTGGCCAAGGCAATGGATTTCTCTAAATCTCGATTTCCTCATCTGTTTGATGATAGCGCTGAATATGGTGATTTTTGATGTCTATCTCAACTCTAAATCTGATGACCTGTTATTTTGAATCATAGAGTCAAAGTATTTTTTCTCATATTGGAAATTTGGACACAACATATACCTTTTTTTGTACACATAGCCTATTTGCAAGCATTTAATTTCTTACATTGTTTCTCTATTAATTAATAATATTGTCTTGTTTCTTCTTTCATCATTTTTTTCCATTTGAGTATAGGAGAAATATTTTTCTTGGGGAAGAAATGAGCTATTGTCTTTCTCTATGTTTGAAATAATTTGCATAGTATAGAAATTTCTTATTCTTTAAACATTGTAGAAATAGTTTGTGGATAATTTTGCCAGCTAACTCTTAATAGGAGAGCCCTTCAATTTTTTACCTTATTTTTTTCATGGAGATTAATCCCACAGAGTGTATTATCTTTTTTTTAAAGTAGCTAATTGTGCATTTTATTCAGATTTACTATCATAAAGATATGCATAGTAATCCTAGATGCTTTTTCTTGATTTATTTTGTCCTTGAAACCTTTTATATCTGATTGTGATGATTTTGATTAGGTTTCTCTTTAAAATATTCCTTCTCCTACTATTACTACTTTTCTTATTACCCTCTCACCACTACCTCCTGCACTACCACCACCACCACCATTACTACTACCATGACTACCACCACCACCACCAGTACTACTACCATGACTACCACCACCACCACCAGTACTGCCATTACTATGGTAGGTGGCAATAAAAGAGCCCTGGATCTAAAGTCTGACCTTAGATGCGTTAGCTTTGTAACTGAAGAAATCATTTAACTTTTTTCTGGCTCAGTTTCTTAACCTATCAAATGGGAACAAAAACAACTACCTCTAAGGATTGTTTGTAAAGCTAAAATGAAACGTATATAAATGGTTTTACAAACTTTAAAGTATATTATCATTATTGTCATCATAGCTATTATGATTATTTACTAGATAGATTAGGAAAAGAAGGCACTTATCTTCTAATTACTCCCTTCTTATATGAATATTCCTTTTTTATTTTTTTATTGAGGTCAGCTTGTTTTTTCTTTTGTCAATAAGCAATGTTGACTAATATGCAGAATTAAAATGTATTTGATTTGTATATGACAGTTTTTGAAATGTATTTTAAAATGAAACTAGCTCAAACTAATGGAAACTTTGGCCTTTGGTATTTTAAAAAATTATGTTTATAATTCAGTTACTAAAATAATGTTAGTAAATTCTGGTGGATTATATGGATATGTATCATGCTACAAAAAGATGTTTATTATATCACTTTAAGTTTTAAAAATATATTTAACTCCTAATAATCTTGTGAGGGAACTACTGTTCTCATTTCATAAATGAGGAAGAGTAGAATGAGTTAAAGTGACTGTCACACACAGTGCAGATGGAATTTAATTAAATGCAAATTATAGGCATAAGTATTTCTATTATCCTTGAAAACAAAACTTCTTTTCCAGTTTGTAGGTAGGCCCTGGATCTAGCAAAAGGTTATCAGAGGTTTGTGTTTAACACTTTTTAAAAGTCTATACCTAGGCAGGTAGATGCTAAACGTGTAAAATGTTGGATTTGGAGTCAGAAAGTCTACTTCAAGTCCTTCTTGAATCATTAACAAGCTGTGTGACCCTGGAAAAAAAAATCTAGTCTTTCTTTGCCTTAGTTTTCTTATGTATATAATAGGACTAATACCGCCTACCTCACAAGACCAAATGTGTGAGGATCATACAATCAAATATTTTAATAATAAATTGAGATAACATATGTAAAGAACATTACAAATCTTGAAATACAATTATTATTTTTCAGTGTTTGTTTTTTTAACCTTGCTGTGGCCTTTTAACAATCCACAAAACTACAAATCTTATCCCTTCTTCCAAGCAGAATTCTCAAAATCATGGTATATTAAGGACCATGCCTAAGTGCAAAACCAGAAAGCTTGTAAAGGATTAAAGGAGACTGTACCATTAAGGGGCAGGTTGGTTCTCTGAAACCACCCACACAGCTGTGAATCCTAACACACTTGTAAAAATTGCAAAACAGCCTTTACTGATACAGATGCTGTTTGTGAATTGGGAATGAAATAAATCAAAGGCAAGAGGGAAGAGGAGAGAGGTCAGCTAATGCAACTGTCTCCCAGTTTCCTTGTACTGTTATCCTCTTACATGAAGGGATCTATTCTGCTTGTCAGAATTAGATCCCCAACAGCCACTAGCAGGTGGCTCCTGTAACAATGGGATCATAAATCTAAAGTTAGAAGGGATTTCAGAGGAAATCTGGACCAATTGCCTTATTTTACAAATGAAAAAGTATAGACCCAGGGAGATTGAATGATTTCCCCAAAATTATACAAATAGTAAGCCTTGAATTGCTTACTTTTCCTCTTAGAAATCACAGAGCTTTGAGAAACAATTATGATTTATTTGTATGTGTGTGTCTGTGTGTGTGTCTATGTGTGTCTATAGCTTCCATTTCACTGAGTTTTAGGCCTTGGGGAGGAGATAAGGGAAGGATAACAGAAGGCCACTTTAAAAAGTACAAATTAACTTAGGCAGAAGTTTAACTGATACTCCATTCCCCTAAAATGCAAATAGCAAAGCTTTTTACTATATCAACAAAGCTCCCTAGTTTTTAATATTAATATTGACAGTATTTTAAAAAATTATATATAGAATGCCCAGAAGAGACAGTATTATTTATATGGGCTTAAATGGTAAACAAACTGAGCTACAACCCCTATCTTTATACATCCATATAAATGGTTTTGAAAGGACATATGAGTTTAGTTGGCTGGAGGCAGTCCACTCCATCTTTCTGGATGTGTTGCTGTCAAATTGATCATCTGGCCACCTGGATGGATGGATAAGGTGTCTCTGCTAAATGTTTGAGACTTCTAAGTCTAGTTATTTCCCCACAATCAAAATATAACTGCAGAGATATAGATTTATTTAAGTCCAAGACATCAAGACAATGGTTAAGCATTTCTGAGTCATTTATAACTAATCATGTGAATTCCTATTTCTACCAAGCTATTTTCAGTCCTTATCATCTCATGCCTAATTAACACAATGGTCTCCTACTTGGTTTTTCCAAAGTTACACACTGCTAGAATAAATTTTTTCTAACATTCTCTCCAATACATTTTCATGCTCATGATTGTACAGCTTTTGATGTCTGACACCAAATCTAAATTAAACAATTTAGTCTACAGAACACTCTACTAATTCATTCTCCCCTTCCTCATCTCACCAGCCTCATTTAACAGCGCTCCCCATAATGAAATTGCTACATATTCTGTCAAATATTAAACTATGGCATATTTAAATTTGCTTTGAAATATATCCAGGGGATATAGGAACAACTTCCTTAAATCTAGAGCAAAGATCTAGTGGAGAATGGGACAAGATTTATTTGGACAAATTGGGAGAGAGGAGGAGAAATTTGGTATAAGGTTACTAAAATTCTTTTTCATTAGAAAAAAAATTTCTCATGTCAATGTTTTCAAGCAGGTAGTTATTATGGTGATATATCAATCTTTTTTCTTCCTTTTTCTGCTTTGCTGCAAGGTGAGAGAAAATGGAAAGGAAAAACAAGCTAGCATAGACCTCTTAGATAGGAAGAAATGGCATGAGAGTTGCCATAAGACCAACTCTATCATTTGTTTATTGCTATGTCTAAGAGTCTTTCTGACTGAAAGAGTGATAAAAGGATGAATGAGATTCATCTGTAAAGACATTAAGTGGAGAACTAGCTAGGAATCAAAGAGCCATGATCAAGCTATCATAAATCTTAGCCAAAAAGGTTCATATTGGATTTTTTGAGTGTTTTCAAGAATGGAGAAAGATGCAGAGTTAGAATAAGTAGCAACTAGCAAGAAACAGTTCTAATTAAGCTTAATGTATTTATATATTTAAGTCCTGCTCCTGCCATCCTTCAAAACATAGTAACCTATGATTATTTATGATTTTCATGTCAATAAAGAATAATTTTATTAGAAAATCCACAAATGAGTTGAAATTATCTTCTGTTCCATTAACTCATTTATTTCTGCCTATGTAAAACTTTTAGTCCATACCACCTTCTAATAACATAAGCATAATAAAATTATATAATAAAGTAATAAGACATATATCTTCTAGTAACATAATCATATTACAGGTTAGGTACATTGGGTGACATAACTGGAATTCCAGAGTGTTCATACTATAAATCTAAATTTAAAAAAGCAATAGTAAATATTATAGTCTTTATTACACCTGCTTGTTTCCACAATAAACTCAATTGAACAAACTTTTATTATTAAGGATTTCTTTCCATTTCATTCTTTGGCTGATATTTTTATTTTAAAATTTGGAGGGGACGCCTCATCTGTATAATGCAGATTGTAATCTGTCCTCATATTTTCATTCTGTGTGATTCTTGCCTGTGTTTTTCCATAAAGGAGCTAACTAAATCTTTGAAATACTTCATTATTGTATATATATATATATATGTATTTGTTTGTGTATAAATGCACACACATGTATTTAGACATGCACACATACATATATGTATATTGGAATACACACATGAATTAAAGGTACCACACAGAGGTAAAGGCTATATTTCATTTAAATTGAGCCATTCACTAGGATGATAGAGAAAATGCTGTGACTTCTCTTGTGTTAATTCTCTCTTTTATTCATTTCTTCACATGCCCGCCATTTGTGAAATATATTAAGTATTTTGGCCTAGAGTCAATCAATGCCAACATTGAATAGTGGAATCCTAATGAAATGGGAAAAGCTCTTTAGTTTTCTACTACCATGTACTCACTTAAAATCCCTAATGGATTTTTCACACATCTGATTTAGAATAAAAGAGTTCTCAATAGAACATGTAAATTCTCATCAGACCTTTTCATGGTTTTCCTACCAACTGAAATGCAATAAAGAGTGAAAGTATATTTTCTTTCCTGCTACTGTGAATGGAGTGTTAGGCTAGTTTTAATTCCCAATACTGCCTGACTCTCTTTTAATCACTCATTACCCTGCCATTTCAAGCCAGAAACTTTTAAAATAATTTTCCATTGAAATTAGCTCTTGGGGCAGCTAGGTGGCACAGTGGATAGAGTATCAGCCCTGAAGTCAGGAGGAGGACCTGAGTCCAAATCTAGCCTCAGACACTAAACACTTCCTAGCTGTGTGACCTTGGGCAGGTCACTTAACCCCAATTGCCTCAGCAAAAAAAAGTAATATTTCTATTTTATTTATTGATAATTCTGGTTAGAAATGAATATATTTGCTTATTCATTGCAACAAGTTATATAATTATCTTTGCTTATTTTATGCTACTTATTGAGTGGTTCCTCTACTATTTTTTTTTTTTTTTTTTGCTTTTTGCTGAGGCAATTGAGGTTAAGTGACTTGCCCAGGGTCACACAGCTAGGAAATGTTAAGTGTCTGAGACCAGATTTGAACCCAGGTCCTCCTGACTTCAGGGCTGGTGCTCTATCCACTGTGCCACCTAGCTGCCCCTGGTTCCTCTACTCTAAACCACTTCACTGTCACTGAAAGAAACTCTTATCTTTTTAGCTTTACAAGGAGCTAGCAGCCTGCTTCATATCTGTAGGAATGGACAAGAGGCAAATACTGACCTAAGAATCTTGCTGTTCTTTTACAAGTGAAAGGGGAAGGAAAAAAAAAACACTCTGTTGTCTGCTTGGCAGGTTAAACTAAACTTAGGTTTTTAAGCTTTATTTATCAGTGATTGAAAGTATACTGGCCTCATAAAAGTATTACACTATTGTCCTACCATCAGTAAGATATGTGCTTCGAGCTTTGTTTCCAATAATGTTATTAGGTTCTATTCAGCCATCCATGTTTTCTTTCCTAATGACCCTTAGAAACATCAGCATGAGTCTGTATGCCAGCTGATCAGGGAAAGGATGTGGAGTCTTTTGCCATTAAAAAAACTGTTTCTATAAGGTCATTGTATTAGAAGATGAATGGGGCTATTCACAAGTACAATATCAAGAAAAATCAAGGAGATGAGGTGAAACATGAGATTTATGAAGGGAGAAGGATTTCATTTTAAGGAGTGGGGAGAATATTATGGTAAACTTCTAAAAGGCTCTGCTTTACATTTATACTTTCTTGTTGAGCCAGTACAGATCTAGTCTTTGGCATGCTCTACAACTGTCACCCTCTCTTCAGGGATTAAGTTGCTGACCATTCCTATAGCATTCTTCTTAAGCAACACATCAATTTTAGTTGTTTTATTTTCTCCATCAAAATTATCTTATTCTTTTCCTCCACTATCTTTTCCAATGGACACAACATAGATGAATTCCAATGAGTGACTAATGGTTGACATTTAGAGTGATTGAATGAAAAAAAGCATTTATTAAACACTTTGTACTAAGCAATGGAATACAATTGCAAGTAAGATAGTCTTTTACTCTTAAGAGCTTACATTCCAATTGGAAAAGATCACACATATAAGGGAGCTAAGTATACCATGCAGTGGCATGGTTTGGAAATGATGGGGAAATTACTAGATTCTTGGCAAGATAAGATAAAACTTGAGGTATAAAAGCCTATAGTTCTACTAGGGTGCAGGGAATAAGATAAATGTCAATAAATGAAGATTTTTAAAATGTTTACTAATAGCAACCACTCTGCTAAGGACTGGAGATAAAAAAAAAGAGACTAAAGACAATTCTTATACTCATGAAGTTTGCAATCTAATGCTCACAGTACATGTGGTATGATTTGGAAATGATAAAAAACTTTTAAACAAAGTGTGTAGGGAAAATTTCACAAGGAAAAGCTCTTGAATAAAATATGATTGGATCAAAAGGCAGTTTGACGAAACAACTTCTTATTTGGAGACCTGGGTTTGTATCCTTTTCTATTCAATTCAGGGATGACTTTGAAAGAGCTATTCAGTGCTTCAGGTTTTGCTTTCCTTAAATGCAAATGGAAGGATGTATATATATACTAGAAATCTCTGAGATCCTTTTAAATGCCTTCTATTATGTATTTGTCTATGTTTCCAATTTCTTAGAATATATGCACTTCATGGAATCAAGTTATTTCATATTGACAACTGAATTTTTTTTCTCCTGTCACCCCAAGGTCAATAAGGAATTACAATCAACTTTATTTCTCTGTCTTTATTTTTTTTTCTGAGATAGGTCTCGGGACAGAGAAGGTAATAGAATTATTTTCTCTTTTCTTTCATTTGCGACTTTTTTCCTATAATGACTCTTTTATCAGGCTTTGCCTTTTTTAATCCCAATTACTGTCTTTATCTCTATCTTTACTCCAAATTTGTATCTTTTTCTTCAGACATTTTCCTTTTCCCCACATGGAAGCAGTGATATCTTAATAATAAACATTTCATAAGACTCAAGAGTGTAAGGAAACAAGCTTTTTTCTTTTCAGTGACTATACTCCTAATAGTTTTGCTGTCTTGTCTTTAACACTGTTTCTGGGAGTGTGAAGCACATGGGCCATTACTACTGTTGTTAGAAATAGTCACAATTACAAAGAGTGTTAAGTATAATTTCAATTATGATATTCAATATCTTTTTGAAAGAGATATTGTAACAATCATCATCTATTATTTTATACAGTGCTTCTTGGAGGGAAACATACTATATAGGATTCAAACCTGTCCTTAGACAATTCAGTTTCAGCATAAAAAAGTAACATTTATAGACAGAAATAACAGTACAAAATGAAATGTAACAATATTATCAAGGAGAACATTATGCAAACAAACTACTTTGTCTGCAAGTTAAATGGGAGACTTGGTTCTTCCTTTGTAGGCACTTTTTGGAAACCAAGGTATAAAGACATTCATTCTAGTGTTATTTGAAAAGGACAAAATCTAAATTTTAATATAAATATCCCATCATTTTAGAAGACACTTCTTTTATGTCTTGTGACATATTCAATGCATAAGCAACTGCCAATCCATCATTCCTGGAATGTCAGCACAAAGAAAAATTCACCACCATTGTAATTTTTATAGTGTACTAAAATGATTCTTTCATTCAAATTAAAAGTAGACTGTCCTCACTTATGGAAGCTGAATAATATAGCAGAATTGAATTCAATGTGGGGTACTGATTAACTGTATGATCATGGAGAACTCAGCTAATTCCACTGAACTTCAGTTCCTTCATCTTTAAAACTGTGATAATAATCTTGTATTGTCTTTCTCACAGGGTTGTTGTAAGACTCAAAAGAAATAATGCATATAAAACAACTTTAAAGTATAAAATTCTATATAAATATATATTATTTCAGAAAACATGGAGTAATTTTATAGCAGGTTTGGATAATGCTTCTGCTTTTTATTTTCCTTTTTTTTGGAGTGGGGCTTGCATAGGGGAATAAGTCTCTGCTTTTTCTTGTATATTCTAGAGTACTAACAGGATTTTTCAAAAATCTTTATTAACTTAATCATCAACAAATATGAAAGTTTCCATATAAAAAGAACAATAAAAGAGGACTATATAAAAAAACCAAGATCTTTTCTTTTGCGAAGGTTTTAAAATTGTATATTGTATTGAATATGTTGAGGAATTCCTTTAAAGATAACTCCCAGAACAGAAAGATGGTTAATCAGCTCTATACATGTTCTTCAGGAAAACCATGAAATTAGTATCAGGCTAAATAATGATCAAGAAATCCAGTGAATTGGGGTAGCTAGGTGGCACAGTGGATAGAGCACCAGCCCCTGAACTCAGGAGGACCTGAGTTCAAATTTGATCAGACACTTAACATTTCCCTAGCTGTGTGACTCTGGGCATGTCACTTAACCTCAATTGCCTCAGCAAAAAGAAAAAAAAAAAGAAATCCAGTGAGTCACCTGTCGAGATTGGCTAAAATGACAGGAAATGATAATGACGAATGTTGGCGGGGATGTGGGAAAACTGGGACACTGATACATTGTTGGTGGAACTGTGAACAGATCCAGCCATTCTGGAGAGCAATTTGGAACTATGCTCAAAAAGTTATCAAACTGTGCATACCCTTTGACCCAGCAGTGTTTCTATTGGGCTTATATCCCAAAGAGATCTTAAAGGAAGGAAAGGGCCCCACATGTACAAACAAGAATGTTTGTGGCAGCCCTTTTTATAGTGGCTAGAAACTGGAAACTGAATGGATGCCCATCAATTGGAGAATGGCTGAATAAATTATAGTATATGAATATTATGGAATATTATTGTTCTATAAGAAATGATAAGGAAGATGATTTGAGAGAGGCCTGGAGAGACTTGCATGAACTGATGTTGAGTGAAATGAGTAGAACCAGGAGATCATTATACACAGCAGCAACAAGACTATATGATGATCAATTCTGATGGACATGGCTCTCTTCAACAATGAAATGTTTCAAACCAGTTCCAATTGTTCAGTGAAGAAAGCCATATACACCCAGAGAGAGGGATATGAAATGTGGACCAGAACATAACATTTTCATGCTCTCTATTGATATTTGCTTGCATTGTGTTTCCTTTCTCTGATTTTATTTTCTTGTAGATGCAGTTTTTCTTGCAAAACAATGATAAATGTGGAAATATGTATACATGTATTTGATTTGTCAAGTATTTTAACATAATTAATATGTAGTGGATTTCCTGCCATCTAGGGGAGGGGTGGGAACAAGGGGGGGGGGGAAATTTGTAACAGAAAGCTTTGTAAGGGTCAATGTTGAAGAATTACCCATACATAAGTTTGGCAAATAAAACACTTTAATAAAGAAAGAAAGAAAAAAAAATCCAGTGAGAAATTAGAGCAAATAACTTCCATTCCAGTGTCCACAATTACCAATACAATGCAATGTGTGTATTCTGCAAGGTTTTATACCTGGAGATTAGAAAGCAACCCTGGAAAAGTCCCAAGTAGGGTGGTCAGAAAGCCCTAGAATGGAGGCCTAACCAACTTTGAAAAGCATCACTTGGCAGTAACAAGTGAATTCAATATAATGCTACAGAGCTAATATAGGATAGTCCATACCTAAGTACTTTGAGGTTTTTAATAGGTGATTTTGAATTACCATAAAGGGCCCTGAAGATACTGTATTATAAACTTCAAAAATACAAGGAGTAAAGCATAGGCCCTGGAAGGTGCAAGTCAATTAAACATACACACATACACACACACACACAATCAACCCCCCCCAAACCCCAAAACAAACAAACAAAAAAAGAGAATACAGAGTCAATCACTCCAGCTCAAAATGTATTAGGTAGTAGAACTTAGTA
Organism: Myrmecobius fasciatus; assembly: GCA_023553655.1. Lineage (NCBI taxonomy): Eukaryota > Metazoa > Chordata > Mammalia > Dasyuromorphia > Myrmecobiidae > Myrmecobius > Myrmecobius fasciatus. The sequence goes on from JAJPUD010000084.1 coordinate 976,440, forward strand.
TAAAACCTTAATTTAAGTATTAAAATAGGAGATACAAGTAAATCAAAGAGGACTCTGATCAGTTGATATACAATCATAACAAAAATCAGTATTAAAAACTATTACAAATCTATTTATAAAATGACTTCAAGAATAAGCTCAAAGGGAAAAGATAAATTTTCCATAATAATTATGTAACTACTTAGAAGAAATAAAGAATGACATTTTTAAATGAAGTAAAAACTCTACAGAAAAGGATTAAGAGACAAGTTAGTTAGTAAATCTTACCAAAGAAATGTAAACCTTAGACTAAAATAGACTGAAAAGAAATCAATGATTCCATACAAGAACAAAAAATAAAAGATTTTTAAAAATTAGGAGAAAGTACAATATTATTTTCTAAAATGCCTGACTTAGAAAATAGGCCAAATTGAGGTCAATAAGAATTAATGGATTCCATGAAAACCATTAAAATAGAATCCTTTCCCCTAAGTCAGTGTCACCGAGTTTTACAAGCACTATGTTATCATATTTGATTGTCTTTGGATCTTTTTAACCTAATATTTTTGGTTGATCAGTTTTTATATTTTGTTTTTAGCCTATACCAAATTGTTTTTAATATTACTTTTTTGCAGTATATCTATATCTACATGTATACTTATATAGATATAGATACAGACACATACCTATTGTATATAGTGCCTATTATATAGTTTTGTATTACTATCTTGTATTTTTAAATTCATTTGAAGTATATAGATTACAATTCAACTCCTTATTTTGAATCTGTTAATTTTGGACCTGACTTACCTTCATGGTTCCAACTGCTAAAAGTTTTTGACTTCATCACATCCTACCATCTTGTTTCCTGATTTTGTTCCCAAACTCCCTCTTTACAAAATAAAATCAAGTGGAGAATGAAAGGGGAATTGCATGAACACTTTTTGAATGACTTTTTCACCTATTTCCTATTCATTTTGAAGTATTTCTATATCTCTGTGTGTGTACATATGTATATGTGTGGGCACATATGTATATTTACTTGATTTTCCTTTAAGTTCTTCAGGTAAGAGTAAAGTTAATTAGTTGTTTTTTCCCTTCCTGCCACCTTTATATTTGTTTGTTCCTCTCTCTTGCCTCAATTATGAGAGAATAAATTTCTCTTCTTTCTTATTTTGCCCCTACTATATCCCTTTCCTCCTTCCTCTTCTAAATAAGGAAAACAAACCTGAAAATCACAACCAGGCTATTTGTGTATTTCCTTGTTCTGTCTTTAACTTTTAAAGAAAGTAAGATTCTGAAAAAAAGAATTGTCTCTTCTTGCATTTGGATGCTAACATTTGATTATCAACGACCTTTCTCCAATTGATTGGGCTTTTCTAGATTTCTATCATCTCTGTTTTCTTGTCTTTGAATTTTAGAAAGTCTATCCAGATTTGTTTTTTTCAACAAGAATTCCTAAAAGACATCCATTCTAATAAATATCCATTTTTCCTGATATCAGTGTTTAGACAGTTTTCCCATACATTTTTATTTGGTTGTAAACTTATTTTGTGTATTGGTATATAATATTATAGGCTTTTATTTCTTCTATGCCATTTGCTATACAATCTCATGTAGTCATGCCTGTTTTCAACTTCATGCAGGATTGTTTTTTATCTTTAAGAAGCTCTGGATCTTGACTTTGATATTTCTTTTGAATTGTATTTGAGATATCTTGAGGATGTGATATGCAATTCTTTCTTTTTTCCCCTTTCACCTTTGTTTTTAATTATACTGAACAATACGGTTTCTTGGAATGTGGCATCCAGATTTTTTTAAATCATTCTTTTCTCAGAATCTGACAATTATTTATCTCCCCCTGTCTTGTTTTGCAGGTCAGTTGCTTTTAAATAATTGATATAGAACATGTTTTTTTTCTGAACTTTCTATTTTTGCCTCTTTTCCAATATGTATTGTCTTATTTAATGACTGAGTGATGTTTGATCCTTCCCTTTTATTTTTCAAGCTGTTTCCAACTTCCTTCTTCATCAATTTACTATCCCACTCTCCTCAACATCTCTTCCAAACTTTTCCATCCCTTCTGCAACCTCTTATTGTTCCCACTCCCTTATACTTTCAGCTGAGAACTTTTCTTCATATTTTGTAAAAGGAAAAATTTGAGACAATTCCCTGAGCTCCTCTTCACCTCTCTTTCTCATTTCCTATCAAATAACTTCTGCTACTTTCTTCCCTCATCACATCACATGATGAAGCAGCCTTACTCCTCTTCTGCTTTTCAAGTAATACCATTCCATCTTCTCCTTGAACAGATTGCCCACCTCTGTCATCACCACTCTTTCACTTGTTTTTCATTTCTCTCCTCTCTACTGGCTCATTTCCTACTGCCTATAAAAATGTTTATGTATCACCTCTCCTGAAAAAATCTCCATTTGGCCTTTCTACCCATTCTAATTGTCTGCCTATTTATCTATGTATTTACCTATATATCTGTCATCGTCCAACATCTTTAATGCTCTTTAATAAGTAATGCTTACTTGTTAAAAAATAGATGCCTCCATTTTCTCTCCTCTGATTTTCTTCTTAACCCCTTACAATATGGCTTTCACCCTTCTCATTCTACCAAAACTGTTCTCTTTAAAGCTGCTAATGTTCATGTAGTTATCAAATCCAATGGCCTTTTCACAGTCCTTTTTTTCTCCTATATCTTTCCATTTTCTCTTCCTTAGTAGTTTCTTCTGTTCAAATTTTTGTAACACCACAGTTACCTGATTTTCCTCTTACCTATATGATTGTTGTTTGCCTCCTTTGCTGGATCATTTTCTAGATCATGCCTTCAAATTATGATGTCTCAGGATTTTGTATAGAACTTTTCTCTTTCTACTACTTCACTTAGTGATTGCATCAGATCCATGGATTTAATTACTGCCCCTCTACTGATTTATTTCCATCATACACACACACACACACACACATACACACACATACACACACACACACACAGAGAAAGAGAGAGAGAGAGAGAGAGAGAGAGAGAGAGAGAGAGAGAGAGAGAAATTATATGAGATTTCCTGTCCCAATTTCTCTGCTGACTTTGAATCTCACATCTCCAACTGGCTTTCAGACATCTTAAACCGAATGTTCAGCAGACATCTTAAACTCAATATGTTAAAGAATGCATTATATTTTCCTTTAAGCCCTTCTCTTCCTCCTACTTTGCCTGTTACTATAGAGGGCAAAATTATCCTCCCAATTCCTCAGGTTCACAACCAAGAAGTCATCTTATATTTCTCATGCTATCCTATGCCTTATATTCAATATGTCACTTTGGTCTTTGTTGATTTCCCTTTTGCAACATCTCATGAATAAATCCTTTTTTTTTTGATTCTGCAACTACTCTAATGCAGGTCTTTATCACTTCACATCTTAATTATTAAAATAGCCCGATCCTGGGTCTGCTTACAACAATTATCTCTTCAATCTAATCCATCTCTCATTCTAGTCACTGAAGTGATTTTCCTAAAATGCAATCCAATTATTCCTCCTCTCACACCCCCAACTCCAGTGGCTTCTTATTGCCTCCAGTAGCAAATACCAAGTACTCACTTTGGCATTCAAAGCTCTTCATATTCTCACCCCACTCTACCTGTTCAGTCTTCTTACTCCTTGACATATATTTCTCAATATAGTTATATTGGCTTGCTGGCTGTTCCATAAACAAAATACTCCATTTCTCAGCTTCAAGCATTTTCTGTCTGTTCCACATGCCTTTAATACTCTCCCTTCTCCATTCCAACTACTGACTTCAAAACTTCCACCTTCCACAGTAAACTTTCCCCAATCCCTCCTAATTTCAATACCTTTCCTCTCTTAATTATTTCTTATTTATTCTGTATATAGCTTATTTTGTATTTATTTGTTTGCATGTTGTTTCCCCCTTTAGACTATGAGCTTCTTGAGGACGGGGACTGTCTTTTACTTCTCTTTGTATCTCCAGCTCTTAGTGCAGTGCCTAGCATATATTAACTATTTAATAAATGGTTATTGATTAATTCTAATGTTTCCTCCCAAACTGTTTATTATCTTTCAATGTGACAAAATCCCATTTCTTAACTGCTTTTTGTCTTGATCATACACAGAATAATTGTACCAGGAAGTCTTTAAACCTAAATGTGCCTTGACATCTAAACTCAGTATTCTTTGCTATTATATCCATTTATTCCTTTTCTCCTACTTTGTATTCTCAATAAAAGTAAAGCTTCTAAGGTATTTTCATTTAAGATATTTCTTGCATTATGTTTTTTTTAAACTTGTGATCTTCTGAAAGATCTATGTTTTTTGTCTTTATGCATACTGCTTTTAAGATTAATATATTTTGTTTGTAGGGGGAACATGCTTTCATTGACCATTATCTTTTGCCTCTCTTTTTCCTGATTTTCCTGATTGGCCTTTTTTCTGTAAATTGACATTTTCATTAAGTTGTTATCTCTCTTTTGATAATATTTCAATCAATCAATAGCCATTTATTAAGCACTTACTCTGGTTGAGGCATGGTGCTAATCACTGGGACTACAAAAAGAGTCAAGAGTCTCTAACCTCAATAAACTTATAATCTAATGGAGGATTCAACAGGCAAACAAATATACATAAGTAAACTATACACAGAATAAATAGGAACTAATTGAGAGGGAAGATCCTGGAATTAAGGGGAAATTGAAGAAGCTTCCTGTAGAAGCTAGAGTGTATTCTAATTTTCCCCCTACTACTTACTTCTTCTGTGCAGGCTTATTATTCTTAATTCAACCTTAGACCATTCAAAAGCATCCTGCAGTGGATCTATGCTGTCTTTGGAACACACAAGATCCCCTGCCTTTAAAACTGTAAAAATGAGATTATAGCACTAGCAATACCTATTCATTGAGTGGTTGTAAGGAAGGCATATGGTAAACCTTAAACCCCTGTATAAATGATAATAGTAATTAGTATTCAATATTAACTGTGATAGTAAATAAAATACTAATTTCTATGAACTTTTCCTATGTTGACCATAGGTTTTAAGCAATATATTCCTTGTAATCAAAAAAAGTTTTTTCAATATTCTTCTCATGTCCTTTGCTTAGTTCCTAACTTGTGAAACAATGGAGTATATACACAGTGACCATATCTATATTAATATATGTGTATGTATATTTCTATTATTTATCTGTTTATCTATCTATCTATCTATCTATCCTGTATAGTGAAGGTTTCTCTGTCTTTTGGATGATAACCACACTGCCAAATAAGGCCAGAAATACCAAATAAGGCAGAAATGTTTCTGGACAGTTAGTGAAACATAAATTAATATAATTAAATGAAGTGTTCCAATTTACATGTTATGCCTTGAATTTTGAAAGTGAAGGTTTATTAGCTGTTTCCTTTTAGAACCTCAACAAAGAATCTTAATAAAGATAGACTATGGCTGCATTAGACTGTCATTATTTGAATAGAGGCCTGGACACATATGCAGTCAGTGACAAGAATGGGCAAAGAAGAGAAGACAATCTTAACTTGTTATTTTAGCAAATTCCTTTAATTTCAGTTGTGGCTTATTTCATGAGCTGAAATGATGACAATTCATTAACATCGAGTAGAATAATTTCACTAAAAGAATATTTGTATATTTGCTCACTATATAATATGAATCAGAATATTATAAAAATGAAAACAATCCTGTAGTCTGAATACAACAAAATGTAAAGCCAGACGTCTATATTATTGCCTTGTGCACCAATAAATTGCCAGTCATATAGCATAGCTACAGATGACAAATGGTTGCATAGCTATGATTAGAACAGTATTTTCACTTATTGATATTTATATAACACATTTATTTAGAAGCATTAAAACATTATTTTCAATAACTTTGCAATCCTCCTAATGTTTTTGTGAGATAGTATATAAGAAAACTAATATTAGAGACAAGAAATCATAGCAAAGGTTAAGTAGACTGATTGCTCACTGAGGATACAGTAAGAGAACTGGCATGTTGAATTACTCTCTTCTTACTTTGTTTTTCACAATTCTGCCCTAGACAGCTTCTCCACACCTATATCCTAGACTTCCCCTCTTTTTCATATGGCTAACCATGAGATATTATCCAAACATCTGATGGCAAGCACTGGTAATATAAAAGAAAATCAGACTCATTCAAAATCATCACCTCCCAACATAGTAATATAAATGGCAAGACCGGCTGCTGCTTTTAGGTCATCCCTATGTATCTGAGATCTTCTTTCATTGCTTTGTCAAACTTATATCTCAATAATAAATTTATTTAGTAGTGACCAGACTCAGCTAGAGAAAATAACTTACTGCCCATATCCACAGATGACTTCTTTTGATCATAATTTTAATTTTAAAATTCCAGAAAGGGAAATAGAGCCAAGATGGTGGAGAAAGGGAGGAACTCACCTGACCATTCCCAAATTCCCCTTCAAACAATTTTAAACTAATTCCTCAGGTTGAATAGAGGTCTGGATACATATGTGACTGCTCAGGGTAAAATACATTTCTAGCCCAAGACAACTTAGGGTGTCAGCAGAAATATAGTGATTGAGCCAGGAGTGTAGTGCTACACAAGATACTATTCCCAACCTTTTCATCAAGGGAGCAGGATGCATTAGTAGTTTCAGCAGCATAAGCAGTCTCAGGAGTTCCTATTTTACAGATGATAAAGGGTTGGACCATTGGTCAGAAGAAATTGCAAGAGACTCTTTACTGGCACTATGTTCAGGCCCCTGTTGCATTGCCCATACATAGTTCTGTGTTGTGGTCCATGGCAAAGAGAAGCATTAGCACATTAACACTGGTGCCTTCTTAAGCAGGGTGTACAGAGATTGAGAAGGAGAGAACTTAGAACTCAGACTTTAAAAAATGAATGTTAAAAAATGTTTTCACATGGGAAAATAATAATAATAATAACACTTCAATAAAAATGTAACAGCCAAAGAGACTGCATTACTAATGTCAGCTGGTCTGTATAATCTCTAACAAAAAGGCAACATATTTTGAAAACTAAAAAGCAGAACACTGCCTGGAACCAAATCCAAGCAAAGAGCAGTTGGATGGTCTTATGGGATGCTGTCATCAAGCTCAGGATGACAGATACACCATCCTTCTTTTACTAACTACTCTGGAATACTAGCTTGTCAGTCAGAATTTCCTCTCCCTTGGACAGTATTGGAGATGCTTTGTCAGTGTATAACTACTTATTGTAATTTATATATTTTCCTGTCCCCCTCTCTTCTTCATGCATTTCACATAGCAGTAACCCTTTCATTTCATCATGTTAACATTATAATTTCCACTTTTGTGGGAAAGTTGTATTTATATTTCAAGAATCAGAAGTCTTCTAGTCTAACATAACCACTTTATCATATCCAACAAATGGTCATTTAGTTTCTTCTGGTGATTTCAAAAGAAATTGAGCCCATCACTTCCTAAGGCAGTCCACTTTCCTTTAGCACAGTTCTAATTGTTAAGAATGTTTTTATAGACATCCCAACTAAATATACCTTAATTTCCATTTTTTGCTCCTAACTGTACTCTAAAGTCAAACAAAATAAGTTAGCTTGTTAGTAAGCATTTATTAGGCAGTTACTTTGTGCCAGGAATTGTTCTTAATCTGCTCCCACTTCTATATAAAGCTTTTTATTTACAAAACATATGAGTGACGTTTCAACATTGACCTCTGCAAAAACTTTTTTCCCCCAAGCTTTTCCCCTCCTTCCCCCCTTCCCCCACCCCTAGATGACAGGTAATCTAATACATGCTAAATAGGATAAATTATATGGCAAATACAATACATGTATACATATCTATACAGTTATCTTACTGCACAAGAAACATAAGATCTAGAAAGAGAAGAAGGAAAAAACAACCTAAGAAGGAAAACAAAATGCATGGTAATATTCACAGAAAGCGTTAAAATGCTGTGTGGTGGTTCACTCTCAGTTCCCACAGGCCTCTCTCTGGATGTATATGACTATCTTCATCAC
>JAJPUD010000084.1:989457-1021892 GCA_023553655.1 Myrmecobius fasciatus
ATCAATATTCATTAAGGAGATTGGTCTAGAATTTTCTTTCTCTGTTTTTGTTTTACCTGGTTTAGGTATCAGTACCATGTCTGTATCATAAAAGGAGTTTGGTAGGAGTCCTTCATTCCCTATTTTTTTGAATAGTTTATATAATATTGGAGTTAACTGTTCTTTAAATGTTTAGTAGAATTCACATGTAAATCCACCTGGTCCTGGGGATTTTTTCTTAGGGAGTTGATTAATGACTTCTTCTATTTCTTTTTCTGAAATGGGACTATTTAAGTAATTTATTTCCTCTAATGTTAATCTGGGCAAGCTATATTTTTGTAGATATTCCTCCATTTCACTTAGGTTATCAAATTTATTGGCATACAGTTGGACAAAGTAACTCCTGATTATTGCTCTAATTTCCTCTTCATTGGTGGAAAGTTCTCCCTTTTCATTTTTGAGACTAATAATTTGATTTTCCTCTTTCCTTTTTCTAATCAAATTAACTAGAGGTTTATCTATTTTTTGGTTGTTTCATAAAACCAACTTTTAGTTTTATTTATTAATTCAGTAGTTTTTTTTTTTTTACTTTCAATTTTACTAATCTCTCCTTTTATTTTTAGGATTTCAAGTTTGGTATTTGATTGGGGGTTTTTAATTTGTTCTTTCTCTAGCTTTTTTAGTTGCGAGCCCAATTCATTGATTTTCTCTTTTTCTATTTTATGCAAATAAGCATCTAGAGATATAAAATTTCCCCTTATTACCGCTTTGGCTATATCCCACAAATTTTGGTATATTGTCTCATTATTGTCATTCTCTTGAATGAAATTAGTAATTGTGTCTGTAATTTGCTGTTTCACCCATTCATTCTTTAGGATAAAATTATTTAGTTTCCAATTGCTTTTTGGTCTATTTTCTCCTGGCCTTATATTGCATATGATTTTTATTCTGTCATGATCTGAAAAAAATGATTTATTATTTCTGCCTTCCTGCCTTTGATTTTGAGGTTTTTGTGTCCTAACACATGGTCAATTTTTGTATAAGTTCCATGGACTGCTGAGAAAAAAGTAAACTCCTTTCTGTCTCCATTTAATTTCCTCCAAAGATCTATCATACCTAACTTTTCTAACATTTTGTTTACCTCCTTAACTTCTTTGTTATGTATTTTGTGGTTTGATTTATCAAGTTCTGAGAGAGGGAGGTTGAGATCCCCCACTATTATAGTTTTGCTGTCTATTTCTTCTTGCATCTCTCTGAACCTTTCCTCTAGGAATTTCCATGCTATACCACTTGGTGCATATATGTTTAGTATTGATATTGCTTCATCATCTACGGTACCCTTTAGGAAGATATAATTTCCTTCTTTGTCTCTTTTAATGAAGTCTATCTTTGCTTTTACTTGGTCTGAGATCAGGATTGCTACCCCTGCTTTTTTTTGTTCACCTGAAGCATAATAGATTCTGCTCTAGCCTTTTACCTTCACCCTGTATGTATCTCTATGTTTTAGATGTGTTTCTTGTATACAACATATTGTTTTATTCTGGTTTTTAATCCAATCTGCTATCTGCTTCTGCTTTAAGGGAGAGTTCATTCCATTCACATTCACAGGTAAAATAACTAATTCTGTATTTCCTGCCATCTTATTTACCCTAGCTTATGCTTTTCTCTTTCTTATCCCCTTTCCCTCCTCCCTACTATTTTGCTTTTGAAAACCACTTCCCTCAAACAATCCTTCCCCTTTAGAGCCCCACCCATCCCCTTTTTCCCCCCTTTCCCTCCTGTTTCCTTATAAGTACGTCTATTATTCCCTGTGAGCCAAATCTGATGAGATGAAGATTAACCCAATTCTCATTCCCCTCCCATTTCTCCCCTCAATCATTATAGGTTTTCTTTGCCTCTACATGTGATGTAATTTCCCTTATTTTACCTCCTTTTCCTCTTCTTCCAGTGTTATCCCTTTTCTACCTCTAATTTCTTTTTCAGTTTATCATATCATAATAATCATAAAATCACAATAAACATATCATAATAATCATAAAATCACAGTAATCGTATCATAATCATAATGTAATAATAGATTCATAAAATCAACCCTCATTCTATAAGTATCTATAACATAAATATAGTTCTCAAGAGTTTTTTTTTTCTTGTTACCTTTTTATGTTTCTCTTGTGTTCTGTGTTTGTAGATCAAATTTTTTGTTCAGTTCTGGTCTTTTCAGTAGATATAGGTGAATGAAATTCTCCTATATCATTGAATGACCATCTTCTTCCCTGGAAAATAATGCTCATTCTAGCTGGGTAACTATTCTTGGCTGTAATCCAAGTTCCTTTGCCCTTCGGAATATCTGATTCCAGGCCCTTCAATCCTTCAAAGTAGAAGCTGCTATGTCCTGTGTGATCCTAATTGTATCTCCCCGATATTTAAATAGTTTCTTTCTGGCTTCTTGTAATATCTTTTCCTTGGTATGATAGTTCTGGAATTTAGCCACGATATTTCTGGGGGACTTAATTTTTGAGTTTCTTTCAGGAGGTGATCAGTGAATTGTTTCAAGGAGTATTTTGCCCTCTGAGTCTAAAATATCAGGGCAGTTTCCTTTTATGATTTCCTGGAAGATAGTGTCTAGGTTCTTTTTTTCATCATGGCTTTCAGGAAGCCCTGTAATCCTTAGATTGTCTCTCCTAGATCTATTTTCCAGGTCAGTTGTTTTTCCTAGGAGATATTTCATGTTTTTCTCTATCTTTGATTTTTTTGTTTTTGTTTGACTGATTCTTGAAGTCGTGATGAGTCATTCATTTCCAATTGTTCGATTCTAATTTTTAATGTCTTATTTTCTTCAGTTACTGTTTTTAGTTCCTTTTGCAATTGACTAATTACATTTTTTTGTTCATTGCATTCTTTTTCCATTTTTTCTATTTTATTTTGCAGTGATCTCATTTCGTTTCCCCATGTTTCTTCTAACTCTCTTTTAAGATTTTTTATGCAATCTTCAAAGAAAGACTTGTGACATGGACACCAGTTTATGTCTCTCTTTGGGGCTTTTTCTGGAGTTGCTTTACCTTTAGGGGCCTCAGGATTTGAGGTCTGTTCTTCCCTCTCTCTATAAAAGTTGTCTATGGTGAGAGCTCTTTTTGGTTTTTTATTCATTTTTTTTTAAAGGTGTGAGGTCTGTTTAGGGCAAAGGTAGTACAGCTGCTTTAATTTGCCCTGGGGCAGTTGTGCTGATTGAGTTATTTCAGGAACTGGGCAGTTCTGCTGATTGAATTATGTCAGGTACTGGGCAGCTCTGCTGATTGAATTATTTCTGGTGCTGATCAGTCCTGTTGTTTGATTGATTGCTTTAAGGTGCTGTGTAATGGCAGCTAGATCCAATGCTCATCAGGGGTTCAGTGGTTCACAATCTATCCTCCTCAAAAGGCAGACCCTCCAAACCACCTGCCCACAATCAGGACAGATTGTTCCAAGAGGCCCGCAGAAGACTCCCAGGTGTGTGAAAAGCACAACGCTCCCACTCCTGTTCCGACTCCTGTTCCAGCTTCCTGCTCCAGCTCCCTGCCCCGGTCTCCCTGTGCTGCAGTCTGGGTTCAGTACACCACCCCCCTGCCAAATTGAAACAGACCTGTTTTGAGGTTCTTCCAGAGTATCTTCTTCTAGAATCGTGTTGTTCTCCAGATATTGCGGATTTTTTTGCTTCAGAATCAGTCTAGAGGCTTCATATGTTGTTGGTTTGAGGGGAGGTTAGAGGAGGTTACAGAGACTCCTGTCTGATCTCCGCCATGATGGCTCCACTGCTCCCACTTCTAGAAGATCATCTTTCAAATATTTAAATATATTTATCACATAGCCCAAGTCTTCTTACCATAAATAAGTTGTACAATGGATAGAGTGAAGACAAGACTTGAGTTCCAATCTCATTTACATGCTAATTCTGTGACCCTGGAGAAGTAACTTTACCTCTCTCTTAGATTTCCAATTATAAAATGATAGAAATAATAATCATTATCCCCCCAAAGTTTTGTGAGATCAAATGAGATAATATCTAGAAAGCTCTTGCCATAGTGTCTGGCAAATAGAAGGTATTTAATAATGATTTCCTTTCTTCTTTCCTTCTTGCAAAAAATATCCCCAAATATCCCCAATTCTTGCAACCAAACTTTTTGTAACATGGGCCTGAGGTTGTTTGTTTGTTTGCTTTTTTAACCACCCTAGTTCAATCAGACCATAGCTGAAATATTGTATTCATATCTGGGCATCTTATTTTATTTTTAATAATAATAGCTTTTTATTTTTTAAAATATATACAAAGATAGTTTCTAAACATTCTCCAGTTTTTGATGCCCTTTCTAAAATAAGACAATGCTGAGGTACCACTTCACACCTCTCAGATTAGCTAAAATGAAAGGAAAAGGTAATGATATATGTGGGAGGGGATGTGAGAAAACCACTAATTCCTTGTTGGTGGAATTATGAACTGATCCAACCATTCTGGAGAGCGATTTGGAACTGTGCCCAAAGGGCTATCAAAATGTCCATTTTCTTTGATCCAGCTGGTTCTGTACTGGTGTTGTATCCCAAAGAATTCTTAAGAAGGGGAAAAGAGAGGCAGCTAATTGGTGTAGTGAATAGAGCACCAGCCCTGAAGTCAGGAGGCCCTAAGTTCAAATCTGGTCTTAGACACTTAACACTTCCTGGCTGTGTGACCCTGGGCAAGTCACATAACTCCAATTGCCTCAGCAAAAGAAAAAGAAAGAGAAAAGGACCCACATGTGCAAAAATGTTTATAGCAGTCCTTTTTTTAATGGCAAGGAACTGAAATGTTCATCAGTTGGGGAACAACTGAATAAGTTATGGCATATATATGTAACCAAATATTATTGTTCTACAAGAATCAATGAGCAGGCTGACTTCAGAAAATCCTGGAAAGAATAGCATGAACTAATGCAAAGTGAAGTGAGTAGAATCAAGAGAACATTGTATGTAAAAACAACAAGATTATGTGATGATCAATTGTGATGAATTTGGCTCTTTTCAAAAATTGTGGTGATTCAGGCCAATTCCAATAGACCTGTGATGGAAAGAGCCATTTGCATTGAGAGAAGACTATCAGGACTGAATATAGATTGTGGTATGGTACTTTCGCCCTTTGTTGCTGTTTTTGTTGTTTGTTTGCTTGTTTTTTCCCCTTTTAATTTTTCTTGTGCAGTATGATAATGTGGAAATATAATTGCACATGTTTAACTATATTGGACTCCTTGCTGTCTAGGGGAAGGGATGGATTGGAGAGGAAGAGAAAAAATTGGTACACAGGGTTTTTCAAAAACTATGTTTGTATGTATTTTGAAAAATAATAATAAAAAAAAACTATTATTTGTAAAAATGAGATGTCCAGATGCCCAGAATAAAATATTTCAGCTGTGGTCAGACTGAAACATATTACAACCACCATTTTATTTTCATTTCTGGAAGATATGATCCTCTTAATGAAAATTGTTATTATTTTTAAAATTTCCATATCACACTTCTGACTAATATTGAGATCAGAACCTGTTTTAAGCCCCTAGCAGGACAGCGAGGTAAATAGTGGATAGAGTACTTTCCCTTAAGCCAGGTTAATCTGAGTTCAAATCAAGCCTTAGACACTGAATAGCTGTGTGACACCAGGCAAATCACTTAGTCCTGATTGTCTCAAAAAAGGTCCACATTATTTTAGATAAACTATTTTTCACCTGTGATGCACCTACTTTGAAGTATAGAGACTCAGGTAAAATAATTTATATTTCCTTGTAACAGAATGTGGAAGCACTCTAATTTGAATAGCTTATTCTATAGCAGTTTAATCTGATTTATGGTATATGAGTTCTTGTCAATTTGAATAATAAGGGAGTGGCACTTCTTTGATTTAGTTTTCTGTTTCCTATCTGATTCATTTCAATCATCCCTCATCCTTCATCTCCTAGTCCATTCTACAATGAATACTATAGTCCTCTTCTTCATTGATGGTTCTTATGCCAGGAGTGCACTCCACACAGAACTTCTAGCACCCTTCACATCCTGATCTTAGGAGAGTGGGGAGTTTTGTAGTCCTTTTAACCATGGTTGCTTTCTTCTTCAGAGGTATGGAGTTGAAACTGAATAAATCTCAAGATTGGGAAATCATTTTAATTTCACAATGGGCATGGTTCATATCCTGAATCAATCTAGAAATGGTCATTCTCCTGCCTTTTCCTAACTTCATTCCAGTCTTCGTAGTCTCCAATCCTCCAACCTTCAGATATCCTGTCCTCTATCCCTTCAATGTACTGGTACTTTGACATTCCTTTCTCATAGTTATTTAACTTCCAACCTTACCTTATCTCAAGTCCTCCTCCATGGATTCAAGTCCAGTCTCCAAGTTTTCTGATCTCTATTCCTGAAGCAGAGTAGTATAAAGGGAAGGAGATTAAAGCATGGTTTCAAATCTTAGTTCTTCCAATTACTACTTGTGCGACTTTGTACAAGAATATTAACATCTCTGAGATTTAGTATCTTCATATAAAAGATGGTTTGGGACTAGTTACTTGATGACATCTAAAGCTACTCTTAGCTCTCAATTGCTCATTCCATGATTTGACTCTAGTTTCTAATGCTTTCCCATCAGAGAATTTCTTTCTATATATTTTATACTTCCTTTTCTTAGTATCTATTATTTTTATTTAAAAAGTAGACCCTAGCACTTTGCATAATGTGTCTGGTACACAGTATGCAATTAAAATGCTTTTGGAATGAATTAAATGAAGTCTACACATAGAAATATATTTGTCTCATACTAATATTTTAACTGGATACTTAAAAGACAAGTCTAGTCAAAAATTTTTCATCAAACAATTTCTGCGTGCCACTCACTATAAGTTCATAGTAGATCCCCTTTAAGATATTGTTCATTATCATTTGTTTCCGTATTACAATCATATCCCCCTGAGATAATAACTATGTGATAAAGATTTAATGTGTATTCATTTATCCATTATAATCTAATATTGTTCTACCCATAATACCAGCATTGAGAAACATTTAGCTGTCACAGTACATAAAGTGTTGGTGAAATCTAGAATATTTTGGTTTAAATCCTGCTTCTTAATAGTTATTTGCTGTTTGATCCTGTTTAAGACACTTATTTCACCCTCAGTTTTCTACACTGTAAAATGGAGATGATAATAGAGACTTCAATGCAAAGTTGTTGTAAGAAGTAATAAGATAATATATGCAAAGAAATTTACATACCCTAAAATGCTATATAAATGCTATTTTTAATGAAAGATCCTGTTTTATTTTACATATTAGAAAATGGAAAATTCCTGAAAGGAAATGGAACACAAGGCTTTAATTGAGGTGAAGAGAATCTTAAGAGGCAGATGAAAAACTAGCAGGTTTTCCAAAGGTAGGAGATTTTAGAACAATATCATAAAGAGGAAGAAGGAAAGAAAAAGGACAATTGCTAACTTTAGATTTCAAAATATAAGCTTGAGATAAAAAGTAAATAGTAAATCCCTAATTACTAGTGAGCCTACTAACAAGATAAATCTATGGTCATAGCAGAGACATAGCAGAAAACAAATTTAACAAAGAATATATCTACTCACTGATACTTATTAAATGAACTAATCTACAAGGAATTATTAAATATATATTATATACCAAAAATAAGTATACACTATTGATGATTTATGTAGACTTAAAAATCCAAAGGAACACAAGATACTTTTGCTAAAGATTTTAAGCATTTGGGCAAGAAATTGAATCCAACAAAGGCATAGGTTGTGTTTTCTTCACTGCTGCTCATTAAAAGTAACAGATGGCAGAGGATAAAAATTGATGTGAGAAATGTAAAATTGGCCCAGAAGTTGGTATCTGAAAACAAGATTTGAATTTCTGGTCAACACATTAAAAATATGAGGATGACAGACTTCTGGCTATGGATGGAGAGCACCTAACAATGACTGGCGATATTTTTGTCTGGTATCTTACAAATCTTATGAAAAAAAATTAAATATAATCAAAATTTAATCAAAATAGGAAAGGGATTTTTGTGATTTCTTTCTAACTAGTTATCCTCTGACTTTATCATCTCTTACATAAGCTTTGTTGAAGCTGCTCCTTCTCCTGTTGCTGCCATCTCTAAGAACCATAGCTGGTATTGCTGTCGTATGTGCTCCTAGCCTGTCACCACCACAGTATCATAGGCGACCTTCCTTTGACTTCTTAAGAGGTGTTATTTTAAAGTTTTGAGGGAGATGTCAATGACTTTTTCTACCCTACCAACTTAGTTCCACTCCTTTTTTCATCTTTTTCAATTAAGAAAAAAACAAACTCTCAATTTAAAGCTATTTTACCTATAGACACTTCCGATTTACAGTTACAAGATGTAGAGGAGCAGTTGCAGTTGAAAGGGAGGAAGACAGCTGAAGAACAATAGTGCTTGAGGTGCAAAAAAGCTAGTAGTTCTGCAAGTGTTCTTATCCAGAATCAGGGTCCTTTTCTGGTGAAAGATAAGGACACAGGTCAAGAAATTAATGGCCATACTTTTTCACAGATCATCCCATCTTGGAATCATCAGAAACTTTCAAATCCCCAGAAGTAACTTTGAAAAATCAGTGGAAAAAGTCTCAGCATTGGAGAACACCTTCCCTTTACAGCAGGTGAGCAGAGTCCAACTTAAACATAAATATCAAAGTCAAGAAACAGAGTGAAAAAAAGGACAAAGAACAACAATAAAATAACTTGACCATAACAAACTGCTATTGTAAGAGGGAAGATCAAGACACAAACTAAGAAGAAAATGATATCAAAACAGCTACAATCTTTTTTTTTTAATTTTTAAGCTTTTTATTTGTATAACATATGTATGGGTAGTTCCCCAACCTTGATCTTTACAAAGCTTTCCAATACAAATTTTACCCCCAGTCCCCTCCCCTCCCCTAGATGGCAGGAAGTCCACTACATGTTAATAATGTTGAAATGCTTGAGAAGTTATGCAAGAAAAATCCTATCTACAAGAAAAAAAAAAGAATCAGAGAAAGGAAACACAATGCAAGCAAATGTCAATAGAGATCATGAAAATGTTACGTTGTGGTCCATATTTCATGTCCCTCTTTCTGGGTGTATATGGTTTTATTCAGTGAACAACTGAAACTGGTTTGAGACAATTCTTTATTGCAGAGATCCATGTCCATCAGAATTGATCATCATGTAATACTGTTGTTGAACAGCTACAATCTTAAAGGAAAAAAATGCAAATTGGATCTAAGTCCAATAAGTATTCTTAGAAGAGCTTAAAATGTTCTGAGAATTAGAAGACACCACAATAGGTAACTAGTCTAATTAATACCAAAAAAGACATTCCCATTAATCTATGCCTATTTATCTATCTATGCACATGTGGATATATATGTGTATACAACACAGATAGCTGCATTATATATATACATGTAAAAAACATAAAACATGCATATACATATACATAAATATGCATGTACCTATAGTTATAACAAACCACAATCAAGCTACTACTTAAAAATCTTCAATAAGGAAGAATTCTCTCAAAGTTTTAATGGAAGATATTCTACTTTGGGATATCTATAATTGTTAATGAGTGTTAATTTGGTTCTTCACTGAAGAACAAATTGATTTACTCTTCATATGAAAGCCTTTTGACTATTTGAACATGGGCATCATGTTCCTTATGATACTTCTTTTCTGATTAAATGTGCTTTATATAAACCAAGTTAAAGGTACTTTTTTAGTTGCATTCCTTTGACCACTTTCCATTTTATCAATGACAAGATGAATAGTATCATGATCATTCTTATACCATCTTCATCACAATGTTGTTGTGGATAGGAAGGAAGACTGAAATTATAATTTAATGGTGCAAAATGAATTCCCTCTACAAGTTCAAAAAACTCCTCAGAGAATAATTGGTTAAGGTTACTGAGACATTAAATAACTTGCCCAAGATGACATATATTTTAGTAAAAAGATCTAATCCAAGGTATTCCTAACTGAAGCAGGCTCTCTTTTGATTATCCCTTGCAACTATTGTCAGCACAATATTATTTATTTTGTGTGATATGTAGAACACATTTTAGACATACTTTACAGAAAACAAGTAATTATAAAATTAAAGGAACTTGTATTTTTAAAAAACAAAATTATCATACAGAATAACTTGGACAGATAGTTGTGTTTACTGTTTGCTGATACAAATGAAAAATGAAAATAATGATACTATTACTGTTTTTAAATAACCGGTTTTCCTGATCTCTACCTTCAACCTCCTGTGAATTGAATGAATTTTTGATTTTTCAACAGATTGTGCAATTGTTACAAGGCCATATATATATTTATATTAAGGGAAATAAATCCAAAGTAAGGTGCAATAGTAACATAACAGGTCACTATTATATGGAAACAGTTATGTATTTATTACAGCCACTGAAGAAAAAGCCAATATTTAAACCAAGGACTAGTGAAGTTTTACATCATTTCATTCATTTCTTTCATTGCATTTCATTCAAATTCTTAGGTATAAAATTTAATGAAACATTCCTGTATTTGAAGAATAATTTTATGTTGCCAAATTAATTTAAAAACTAAGTTCTTAAATAAATTTAATTTTTATTATAATGTACATGTAATTTGTTAAGTTGTAGTCATGTCTGACATTTTGTAACTCCATTTGGAGTTTTCTTGGCAAAGAAACTGGAGTATGTCATTTTATATCTCATTTTATAGATAAGGAAACAGAGAAGAATAAAATTAAAGTTACTTATTTAAGGTCACAAAGCTAGTAAGTTTCTGAGACTGGGTTAGAATTCAGGTTTTCCTAATTCTAGGTCCAGAATTCTATCCGTTATGTATCCAGCTGCTCATATATAAAAGGCACATTATTAAATGAACTTATGCCCCTACCAGTATGTTACATTTGTGGTTTCTTCAAATGTGGATGACATTTTGTTCACACTGCCTACAATGTAATGAAATTGATGATGGGCTTAAATGGCCTTAGTTAATAATTTCTACTTCTTTGTTTTCAGTTCATACTTATATCTAATCTCCCCTCCCCCATCCCTGCATCTTAAATAAAATGGGTTTCCAGATCCAAAATCCACTTAGAAATATGGCAATGATATCTTGGGAGGATCTTTCAATTTTAACATTTTCCACTATTGCACATTTTGCCAGATTATTTCTGTTTATTAATCATTACTCAAATGAACAAAAAATTTGACTTTGGTTTTATTAGCTAAAATTTTTAAAAGAGAAAGGATTCACTCAACCAAGTTGCATGCTTAAGATTATTTAATAACTGTTAACGAGAGTATTTCAATGCATAAATCTATAATACTATTTATCAACCTAATGAAAAGAAATATTATTATCCTGCAATTTCTTTTCTGGTATTGATTTGTGGTGCCCCAAGACCATTTTAAAAATGATCTGTATAGTCCTTATCTGTCATGGAAACAAATTCATTCCTTAGGTGGCTGAGCAACATGAGGGGAAATAAATTTCTCAGAAATGTATCCCCTGAAGGTTGCTATCCATTATTGTTACAAGTTTGCAATGGAAATGGCTTTATTGCTATGTAGAGAATATGATAAAATTTAAAGCCTTGTGAAAGATGCATTAGAAAAACAAATATAATATATGTAATATATTGCCAACAATATATTGCCAGATTTGATACATTTATTTATTCAGACAATGTTTTGAGTATATCAAAGCAAATGTGGAGCAACTCAAATCAAAACGTTAATCCAAAGAGTAATAAAAATGAAAAATTGATGCCTTCATAGAACATGGGAATTAAAGCATTCACCCTTTTCCTCATATACAGCACTTAGGGTTTCAGCTTTTATGGCAGGTATGAGCTTCATAAATCAAGATTCATTCAATCCATCTGTTTCATTTCATGTCACCCTTCCAGATGATTACTGGGATGTGCTTTTGCATAGCTGTAAAGGTCTTTGGGCCTCTGTCAAGATGATGGGTCAGAAAGCAGAAGTTTTAGAACTTCAACTTAATTTCCTCAGTTTAGGGTAAGCCCAGGAACATTCAGGATAATCCATTTCAAAAAAAAGAACCCATCATTTCCCAGGCTCTTGTTTATGTGGGCAATAATACATATCATAAGAGATAAGAGGTATTTTAATATTAAAATACATACACACAAATTTTTAAAAGTTATAGTTTACTAGCAATTTTTATGTTTGAATCTCAAAATTGTGTTAAAATAAGATAAAAAGACATTATGAGATCTTTAAAATGTAATGCAATGTTAGCAAATAAAACAATGAAAATCTCAAAAATGTTTTTGCACAAACCAAACTCTCTTGTGATATAACCTTGCTAACACTACTGAGATAGCAAACTGATTTTCCTGAAGCACAGGTCTTACTGTCACCTCTCTATTTAATAAACTTCATTGTCTCTCTATTATATCCAGATTAAATATAAAGTCATCATTTATTTTTGAATGTCCTTTATAACTTGTCTCTTTGCTTCATTTATTCTTTTTACAGTGATTATTTTAAGGAAGAAAAATAGGTGTGATATACACTTGGAAATGGTCATTATAGGGTAAGTTTTAGAGGATGTACATTCAATACTTATTGGAAAAGACTACTGTTCTTAGTTTTGCTTGTTTATTTTGTTTTTGCTCAAGTAATTAATAATTCATATCAATCTAGGATTTCATGAAATAATTGATTTGAATATTTATGAAAAAGATCCTTGGCATCCTTTTCAATTCTATGAACCAGTGGTCTTTGCATATAACACTTTCTTTCATGTTTAGAAAATTTTTCTTCTTCATCTCTGTTTCCAGCCTTCCTTCAAGTCTCTACTAAAAGTCTTCTTCTACAAGAAGCCTTTCCCAGTCCTCTTTAGTTTTAAGGCCTTCTGTTCAGTCTACCTCAACCTTACCATGCAAATACCTTGTTCACATGTGATGGTTTTTATATTCTCTTCTCCATTAGACTGTTAGGTCCTTGAGAACATGCATTGTTCCCCCCCCCCTTTTTGGTTTCTGAATTGCTAACATTTAGCTCAATTCCTGGCATATAGTAGGCATTTAATAAATTCTAGTTAACTGAATAAGAATGTAGCCAAGATTTTTGTTCCATTCTCCAAAATATATTTCTAGAAATTTACAGTCAGTATGATAATATATTGTGGTTACATTCCTTAACAGTGTTCAATTATACTTCTGCTTTTGGTGACAAGCTTCCTTTATTCCCAATGATGGGTAATAAATCTGAGGGGAAACACAATAAACTCAGCACATAGAATATTTGTTTAGAACTAGATTTTTACTATTTGCCACATATGCTGGACAAGTCTATTCTATGATTATTTTAAGGAGTAGAAGTGGATGTGATATAATCTTAGAAATAGTATTTGGAAGACAAGTTCTAGAGGACACATGTTTAACCTCAGTCAGAAAAGTTTACTTTTAGCTATTTTTTCCCTTAAGGGATTAATAATTAATAAAAGTTTATGTCTTCATAAATTCACTGACTTGAATATTTTGTGAAAATATTTTTTTGGTATCCATCTCTTCAACAGAAACAAAAATGTTTGAAATTGAGGGAAAATTTGTTCAGTATATACAGTTATGCTTTGAAAATGTGATTTTAAAGTACAGATCTGATCATATGTGTTTCCTATTGCCTTCAGGGTAAAATACAAAACGTTCTGTCTAGTATTCAAAGACTTTACAGCCTTACCCTTATGTGCGTGCACACACACACACATACACACACACACACACCTTGCTTTGTATATATTGAGTAATGTTTCTCCTACTAGATTGTAAATGTCTTGAGGGGAGGTACTGTATTTTGTATGTTTTTATATCCTCAGTGCTTAGGATACTACTTGGCATATTGGTTGATTGTTGTCTTTTATTCTTCAAAGAGGACAAAAATGATATCACTATGTTAAGAGTCAAGTCATGATATGTTTTTTGATTGTAGCTTATCAGACCAATATGAGCTCAGGATGCTCTCTAACAAAGGTTGGACATAAATAGTCCTTATGAATATTTGGAATGAATTCTCTAACTTTTCACATCTTGTGAGCTATTTCAATTCTGCTTTGCTCAAAGAGCAAAGATTGAGCCTAGATTGTTCAAAATAATTGAAGTTCTTTAAAATTTTGTGTTTTGTTTACATAATGATATCATTTCTTTGTAGATGTTTTGTTAGTCAGATTCTGTAACAAGCAGGAAAACTTCAAATGGATGGGTAGGTGGAGCTGAATGATATCCTCCTCTTTTGGCCATCTTAATGCTACCAAAATACTGATTGTCCTTTTATTCCACTTTCAAAATGCACTCTGAATAGAAAAGTCAGAATTATAAAGCTAGAAGGAATCATCAAAAATTACCGCCTAAAGCATTTTGGAAGATGAAAATCATACTTACTTTGCAAGACCCCCTTTAAGGAATGCCTGTAACTTATCATGTGTTCTAAATCTTATACATGTAAATATCAGGTTTTTTCCAAAAATACTAAACTTAATTTTTTTTTCTTTAAGGCCTCATTTCATCTATGTGTGCCTTCAACAATGCAGATTGCAAACTTTCCATGCTTTTTCATCTTATTTGAGTTTTGTGTTTTCCTATAAATCCTCTAGAGATAATTTAAGCTTTTATCTTGCTCATTTGTCCTGATACTATTATACCACTTAAGCTGTCCATATTTTTCCTATCCTTGTTTTGTTTACACCTGGCTCACCCTTTTCACATCATAAATTGTGTTGTATATGCTGATTCTTGAATAAAAATTGTCATTGAAAGCATAATTTAGCCAGTCTTCATCTAGCAATCACATTTCCTAAGTCTTTTGGATTATTTGTAATTTAAATTCTTCTGAGATAGTATTCTACCATGATTTTTATACTTGTACAGCATCATTGGGAGAAGATTGTTATTAAATAAAGAAAGATGTGGACTTTTACAACCTGATGGAATTGTGAAATAGTGTCTATGTTAAAGAAACAGCATAATGATCTGTAAAGATCACTAGAGAAGCACTCTGGATATCTTTTTTTCTAGTACTGCCTTGACTATGACTTTGAGTAGGTGACTTCATTTTTCAAGGCCTTAGTTTCCTCATTTATAAAGTGGTATGGAGTGGATTTATACAGAAGTCTCTTCTGGGTCTATATGTCCATCATCTGATGTGTTTGAAAGGCACTGTGGTAAGAAGGCAAAGGATTTTATATTCAAAGTTTCATATTCAATTTTTCTATGGGAATTGATGACAGCTGGGAAATCAAGGAGCCAAAGAAACGGAGTAAACCATTTTTGATGGAATTTTCATTATCTTTGGTGACTGAAAATCGAGGGAAATGACTGCTGTTAATCATCCCATAAAAATTTTTTAAAAAAGACATTAGTTGGTAATGGAATTTTATAAATTGGGTGGAATATACAACTATTGTTTAGAAAAGTTCCTGAAAAATCTTAATTTAGTCCCCAAAGTTCTCCTTATAAACAATATACTGAATTATCAAAGTGAACACCATACAAGGAAAGGGAAAAGAGTTCTGTGGTTATAATTCGTTTAACCATCTGCTACATCAGTTAGATAGAATAGTGTTGTATAAAAGTAGACATATGCTCTTAAAAAGTCTTCCAGTGACATTTAAATAATGATAATGGCCTCTAAATGTTTTCATGAAGGATAAAATGATTGCTCATGGATATTCCTATTTTGGCTTTTTCAAAGGAATTACAACAAATAGATAATATATATTCCAGGCCACCACATTAATGATTCAAGGACCTGAGATTTTATAGGCGTGAATACTCCCTTCACTGAAACTGCTCAGAACCAGTCTTAGATTCTAAGACTGAGTGAGTTACTTCTGGTCACACAACTAATAATTGTCAAAATCAAGATTCAAATTGAAGTTCTTCTGGTTCAAAGGTCAGCCCTCTATCTAGTACCATCATTATATCATATGACTTTACATGTTATATTAATAAAAATCCAGAAGTAATAGGGAAAGTATCTAACATTGTTGTTGTTCAGTCATTGTTCAATTATATCTGACTCTTTGTAATCCCATTTAACATTTTCTTGGCAAAGCTAATGGGAATACTTTGCTATTCAGTTCTCCAGTTTATTTTACAGATGAAGAAACTGAGGCAAATAGGGTAATGTGACTTGCCTGGTGTCACACAGCTATTGAATGTCTGAAGCTGGATTTGAACTCTTAAAGATGAGTCTTCCTGCTTCCAGGCTCAACACTACCTAGTTGCCCATATTCTATTATAGTGATTTTAAATTCCATTCTTCTACCATAATTTAATTATTAATGGTTCATGTAGGAATTCAGAAAAGATGATATCAATGATAATGTACTCCTATCTCTTTCAGTACAACCTTCCCTTTGCTTGTTTCCTTTGCCCTTAATATCTTTCCCTTGCCATATACTATTTTCAGCCTTCAACAACTGAAACCTGAAATTGTTGCTACATCATTGTCCTTCCCTGGGTGAAATGTCTTGCTAAATATTACATTTTGAACTAATAAGAACTAATTTAGTCATTCAGGTTAATGACCCTGTTTTGCCAAAGCAGACATATTAAAAGGCATATTGATTGCCTAGAGATGAAGAATATTGAGCATATAGTTTTATAGGGTCTAGAAACTATGAATTTAATTTTCAGTTATGCTTTTTCTTTTTTTAAATCAACTATTTGAACTTGAACATCATTTAACTTTTTGGGGGATTCATTTTTTCTTAGCTGTAAATGGAATCTCTTTGGATAATTTTTAAGTTTCCTGACCAATTCTACATCTTAGAAGTATACCTATTTTCAGTTAATAGCATCTTAAAGTGATTTCATTTGTTTGTTGTTATTTATTTTTTAATTGACAGAGATCATTTAATTCTAAATTAATAATTTTTGAGAATAACATATTATCATTGTTATTGTTTCTTAGGACTTTAGGATACAGATTTTGGGCTATATCTTAGAGATTAGAAATAATTGATTTCAACCTCTTAATTTTTTCAGTTTAGAACTGAGATCTAGAGAGTTGAAATAATTTGCTGAAAGTTACACAGGTAATAAGTGACAGAGTCAATATTAAAACTCAGGCCCTCTGGTTCTAACGACAACATTTTACTTATGCATGGCACTACTTTCTAAGGTGCTTGCTTCTAGCCTATTATCTATGTCTCAGAATGACTGGACAATGAGGCCTCAATCCTGAGAGTATGCATTAGTGACTCTGCCTGTCAATCTTCAATGGAGGCTTCTTCAGCCTGCTTCTGGATATATGAGGTGCAGAGAACCTTTCTTTGCCTTACTTAGCATGCCCTGTTATCCTATCACTTGATAAAAACAAAACAAATGAAAAAAAAATCAATTTGTTTCTGAGCTGGAAAGAATGTGCATACAAAATGCAGGAACAGTTGAAATTGCTAGTCCCTGATGAGGAGAAAGAAGAAATACTATATCACACACATGGGGAAGCTCTTCCCACCTAGTAAGCCACTCTCATTTCTTCTCTTTACTATATGTATTCTTTCATAATCTTAGCTGAGTGATTATTAGAGACAAAAGGGACTAGGTTATGACCCTGCAAGTTTTGAAAGTTTGGAAGAATCACCCAAGATTCAATAAATAGAACATATGGCAGCATCTGTCGATAGCTATAGCAGCCAAGCCAAGTGAGAACTCAACCTAGTAATGAATGGATCTGGAAGTCAAAACTGACAGAAAACAAAATGTATTTCTGAAAAAAGAGAATGAGTTATCCCTGTCTATGCTATGGTTGGGGAGAATGTTTATAGCAACTTCTTTAACCTTGGCTGCATTGCCTTAGGAATAAAGGATGTAGAAGAGAGTTTACTCTTGTTTGGCATATTGGTCCTCAGCATAACTTTTACAACATTAAACAAACAACAACAACCACCACCAAACTAGCCATGGAGGAATCTGAAGAAATATGAACTAGGTAAATGATATTGAAGAGCTAAAACAACACATTAGATGGAAATCATGTTTATAGTTTTAAAAAGGCACCCTCAAATCCTCAGGGAGAAGTAGCCAGTTGAGCCCAGGAAACCTGATCTATTGGACTGAGTGTTAACTGGAATAGGAGAGTTGATTATGTGTTATATGACATTCATGAATTTATCCATCATAAGTTTACAATTCTAGATGGGAACTAATAGATCATCAAGTACAACTTCCTTGTTTTATAGATGAAACTGTAGCCCAGGAAGGTCAAGATACTTGCCTGTGGCTATGCAGATAATGTCAGAGGTAGGATTTGAACACAGGGAAGGCCTCTGAGGAAAGCTTAGAGATTCTTTTATTACTTTTTGGTGACCTGTCCTTTAGCAGTCCAGTGAATTATATATACACCTCAGATTAAGGAGTTTAATTCATTAAATTAAATGCATTTAAATATAACATTCCGACACATGGATAGAACTACAAATGAAACAAGTTATGATGAAATAAATGTTTATTTTTTTTCAGTCAAGTTTATAGACCCCCTGAACTCTGCCTAAAGACCTCAGGTTAAGAACTGGTGTCAGTCTAGAGTCATTGTTTTTTTCCATTTTCCTTTCTTGCCAGTATCTTGATTTTTATGTTTGCCATTTCTATTTGAATGCTGTTCTTCAGTTATTTCAGTCATGTCTGCCTCTTTATGACCCCAATTGGGGTTTTCTTGTCAAAGATACTGGAATAGTTTACCATTTCCTTCTTCAGCTCATCTTACAGATGAGGAAACTTGAGGCAAACAGAATTAAGAGACTGGCCCAAGGTTACACTGTTAATGTGTCTAAAGTCAGATTTGAATTTAGGAAGATGAGTCTTCCTGATATCAGGCCCAGCACTCTATGTACTGTGGTGACACCTAGTTTCCCCTTCTATTTAAATGTCAGTAATGTATACTTAGTTAGCATCGATGTAGCTAGACAAACGTATTTTACTTGAATTTTTCAACATTTGAAATATTAAGGCTTGGTTTATAAGTGCTATCATTTGAACATTCTATTTGAGTCTTGAAAACTCTTTGACTAGTGCATTTTTAAACAAAACAAAAATGTGTGTCAAAATGTAGCATTTAATGTCATCATCATGTAACAGTTTAGCAAGAATTAATCTGCATCTTTACAAACCAGAGAGCTGGCTATTTAGGGAATAGAGATTCTTTTGGTAGTGGTACCCATAATAGATACCTAGGCAGGGGAGAATTCTGAAAAGACAGAGGAGATAATGATAGTTAAAATACACTTTGTGAATTAATATTTGAGAAGAGTTACTTTGCTGAAGGCAAATGGGATATTTCTCATGGCAAATAACTAATATAAAAATGAAAAAAGTAGGTTAAAAGAATAAATGACTCCAAATTTTAGCAGACTATGCTATTGGGAAAACTTTCTTTTGGTCATGACAATTGCATTTTAATGGAAAATAGAGTAGCAATTTTCATGAAAATGTATTTAACAGAGCTCTCATCAAGTGCTACGGATTGTATACTAGACTGTCAAGGGGGAAAATAGGAATTTTCTAACATTTTAAGTTGCAACAATTGAAGCTCTGTAGTAATAGTAATTTTCTTTTCCTTTAAGGAAAAAATGAACTGTTATTGTTTTGTTGGGAGGCAATTTATATTCACATTAGTGATATGAGCTTTTAAGTAAGTCAAGACATGAATAATAATGATTTTTTTCCTAAGCATCCTTCTAGATTTTAGTGAAGAATTTGCATTTCTTCAAAAATCTAAATTTTGATTATTGTAGGTATTGTATTGTATAACAAAAGCTTCTGTTTAAAGGCAGTCAAATAGACATTGAATTCTAAACACATTTGAATGACTTGATCATTTAAATTTTAATGTTATACACCCTATTCCCAATCATGGAAAGACACTTGATAAAATATGAATATATAATTTATATGGTTACTATGTCAAGAAAGTGTCAAATAATAACACAATTGATGATTCTTGAGGACAGAGCTATTATTTCAATTTGTCTATGTATTTTACATTTTAGCAAATTTTTACAAAAGGCTTATTGATTTCAATTTAATCTAGAGAGAAAAACAAATATCAAAGGTCAAAATTTTTGTGTAGTATGTAGGTTGTCTACAATGTGTAATTTTCAGTTGCTTGCTTATAGAATTTAAAAGCCTTGGAGGGATGTGGGTAAAACTCTATTTTTATATTAATAAGAGAAACATCAATAGGAGCTGAAATGTATAAGATATCTGGAAGAACTTTTAGTTTTCTCTGATGCAGAGAATAGAACAGTATAACAGGAATGCACACAATGACTTGCCTATCAAAGACATCTAATGATTGGCTTCTGGATGCAGATGTTTCCAGAATCAAATTTTAGATACATCAATAGCCATGACATAGGAACCCACAGATAGAGAAGTAGAGATAAGTAGAGATTATTGTTACAATTTATTTTATCTTCCTTTCCACCTCCCCTAAGTAATCTCTAATTAGCTTTGTGTCATTGCCACAAAAACCTACTACCAGAATTTGGCAATGTTTACAAATATACCAGAATATATAAATTTTTTCCTAGTGTTTATTTACAAGGGAAAAAAGAAAATTTGAAATCAATGACAATAAATAGGGGCAAGACAATTAGAAATAAAAATACAAGAGAAACACTTATTCCCATATTACGTGTTACTTAAACTTCCAATTTAATCTATTTGGATTTCCTTTCTTAGGTCCAGTTTGTTGTATGGTCCTTTCTAGTGAATATGTGTGACACAATATTTGGTTCCCATGTTACTATTTGCTATTTTATTTTTTCCCAGTTACATGTGAAAACAATTTTAACTCTCATTCTTTTAGAATTTTGAATTCCAAATTCTCTTTCTCTTTTCCTTCACCTATCCTTGAGAAGGCAGACAATTTGATATGTTATATATGTGTAGTTATGCAAAAACATATTTCCATATTAGTCACATGTGAAAGAAAACACAATCCTGCACTTAAAAAAACCCAAGAAAAAAAATATATATTTTAAAAAAGCACATCTTAATCAGCATTCAGACTAAATCAATTCTTTCTCTGGAAGCAGATGAAAGTTTCATCTTTTTATCATGAATCTTTTAGAATTTTCTTATGTTATTGTCCTGCTGAGAATAGCTCAGCTATTCACAATGGATCATCATACAATATTGCTATTAATATACAATGTTATGCTAGTTCTACTCATTTCACTTTGCATCAGTTGGTGTACTTTTTCCAGATTTTTCTGAGAGCATCTTATTCACTTTTTTTTTATTAGCACAATAGTGTTTCATTAGTATCACATACCACAGCTTGGAATTCTCAACTATTGGGCATCCCTTCTATTTCCAATTCTTTGCCATGACATAAAAAAACTGCTACAAATATTTTGTACATATAAATTATTTGCTGTTTTGGATTATTTTAACTTTTTGGGATGCAGATCTAGTAATGGTATTTCTAGGTCAAAGGATTTTGTTAATGTATAATGTTCTCTTAGTTCTGCTCATTTCACTTTGCATCAGTTGGTGTACTTTTTTCAGGTTTTTCTAAGAGCATCCTATTCACCTTTTTATTAGCACAATAATGTTTCATTAGTATCATATACCGCAGCTTGGAATTCTCAACTACTGGGCATCCCTTCTATTCCCAATTCCTTGCCATGACATAAAAAACTGCTACAAATATTTTGTACATATAGATTACTTACTGTTTTGAATTATTTTTATCTCTTTGGGATGCAGATCTAGTAATGGTATTTCTAGGTCAAAAGATTTTATATGATTATACATGATATGCATATATACACAATATGTATAACATTATATATAATTTTATAACCCTTTGGGTATAATTCCAAATTCCTCTCCAGAATGGTTGGAACAATTCACAACTTCACCAATAGTGCATTAGTGTCTCAGTTTTCCCATATCTCTTCCAACATTTGTATTTTTCTTTTTCCATCATATTAGCCAATCTTAAAGTTATGGGATGGTATCTCAGAATTATTTTAATTTGCATTTTAATTTGCAATTTAATTTGCATTTTAATTTGCAATTTAATTTGAATTAAAAGTGATTTAGATCATTTTTATATTGCTATATATATAGATGTTTTTGATTTCTGACACATGCCTGTTTATATTTTTTTAATATTTATCAAATAGGAAATTACTTGTATTCTTACAAATTTGACTTAGTTCTCCATATATTTGAGAAATGAGACTTTTTCAGAGAAATTTACTATGTTTTTTCACAGTTTTGATTTCCCTGTGTATTTCCCTTCATACTGTTTTCCCCTGTTTATCCTACTGATTGTCTTCCCTGATTTGCCTTTTCTTCTCTCAGTCCTCCAACCAAACTGCTTTACCTGTATCCCCTCCTATTTTTGTGAAGCATAAGAAACATTATTATGTTATTATTCCTTCTTTGAGCCACTTCCAATGAAAGCAAAGTTCAAGCATACCTGCCACTCCCATCTTTTCCACTGCAAAAACTCTTTGTGCCTCTTTTATGTGATATAAATTATAATGTGAGATTATTCTGTCTCTCCCTTTCCCCTTCTCCCAGTGAATTCCTTTCTTACCTCTTCCAATTTTTAGATATCATCCTATCATATTCAACTCACATGCCCTCTGACTATGTGTACTGCCTCTATAATGACAAAGTTATTAGGAGTTATGCATAACAACTTCATATATAAGAATGTAAACAGTTTAACCTTTTCAAATTCTTCATGATTTATCTTTCCTCTTTGCCTTTTTATGTTTCTCCTAAGTCTTATATTTGAAAGTCAAATTTTCTATTCAGCTCTGGGCTTTTCATCAGAAATGCTTGAGGGTCCTCCATTTAATGGATTTTCCATTTTCCCTCCAAAGGATCAATTTTTCTGGGTAGGTGATCCTTCGTCATAATCACATCTCCTTTATTTTTAGGAATATCATATTCAAGCCCTTGGATCCTTTAATTTATAGACTGCTTAATCTTGGTTCCATGGTTATTTGATATTTGTTCCATTATATTTGAATTGTTTCTTTTTTAATTTTATTTTATTTGCAAAACATATGTATGGGTAATTCTTCAACATTAACCCTTACATAGCTTTCTGTTACAAATTTTTCCCCCCAACTCCCCGCCCCTCCCCTAGATGGCAGGATATCCACTACATGTAATTATGTTAAAATACTTGACAAATCTAATATATGTATACATATTTCCAAACTTATCATCATTGTGCAAGAAAAATCGTATCTACACAAAAGACATATCAGATAAAGGAAACACAATGTAAGCAAACATCAATCAAAAGTATGAGAATGTTATGTTGTGGTCCACATTTTACATCCCTCTCTTTGGGTATATATAACTTTCTTCAGTGAACAATTGGAAGTGGTTTGAAATATTTAATTGTTGAAGAGAGCCATGTCCATCAGAATTGATCGTCATATAGTATTGTTGTTGCCGTGTATAATGACCTCCTAGTTCTGCTCATTTCACTCAGCATCAGTTCATGCAAGTCTCTCCAGGCCTCTATGAAATCATCCTGCTGGTCATTTCTTACAGAACAATAATATTCCATAATATTCATATACCATAATTTATTCAGCCATTCTCCAATTGAAGGGCATCTATTCAGTTTCCAGTTTCTAGCCAAGACAAAAAGGGCTGCCACAAACATTCTTGCACATGTGGGGCCCTTTCCTTCCTTTATGATTTCTTTGGGATATAAGCCCAATAGAAATGCTTCTGGGCCAAAGGGTATGCACAGTTTGATAACTTTTTGAGCATAATTCCAAATTGCTCTCCAGAATGGCTGTATCTGCTCCACCAACAATGCATCAGTGTCCCAGCCTTCCCACATCCTGTCCAACATTCATCATTAACGTTTCCTGTCATTTTAGCCAATCTGACAAGTGTGTAGTGGTACCTCAGGGTTGTCTTGATTTGCATTTCTCTGATCAGTAGTGATTTGGAGCACCTTTTCATATGACTACAAATAGTTTTAATTTCATCCTCTGAAAATTGTCTGTTCATATCCTTTGTTTATCAATTGTAGAATGGCTTGAATTCTTATAAATATGGGATAATTCTCTATATATTTTAGAGATGAGACCTTTATCAGAACCCTTAAATGTAAAGATGATTTCCCAATTTATTGCTTCCCTCCTAATCTTGAATGCATTGGT
The DNA here is from genome assembly GCA_023553655.1 of Myrmecobius fasciatus. NCBI lineage: Eukaryota > Metazoa > Chordata > Mammalia > Dasyuromorphia > Myrmecobiidae > Myrmecobius > Myrmecobius fasciatus. The sequence goes on from JAJPUD010000084.1 coordinate 1,013,677, forward strand.
TTTGTTTGTACAAAAACTTTTTAACTTAATATAGTCAAAGTTATCTATCTGGTTTTCAATTAAGAGTTCCAGTTCTCCTTTGGACATAAATGTATTCAATCTCCATAGGTCTGAGAGGTAAACTATATTACATTCCTCTAATTTACTTATAGTGTCATTGTTTATATCCAGATCATGAACCCATTTAGATCTTATCTTGGTATGTGAGGTTAGATTTGGGTCAAGCCCTAATTTCTTCCACACTAGTTTCCAATTTTCCCAGCAGTTTTTGTCAAATAGTGAATACTTATCCCAGAAGCTGGGGTCTTTGGATTTATCAAACACTAAATTGTTAAAGTTATTGCCTAGAGTATCCTGATAATCTATCCTATGCCACTGATTGCTCTATTTCTTAGCCAGTACCAAATGGTTTTGATGACCGCTGCTTTGTAATATAGTTTTATATCTGGTACAGCAAGGCCACCTTCATCTGCCTTTTTTTTCATTAATCCCCTTGAAGTCCTTGACCTTTTGTTCTTCCAAATAAACTTTGCTACTATTTTTTCTAGATCTGTAAAATAATTTCTTGGAAGTTTGATTGGTATGGCACGAAATAAGTAGATTATTTTGGGTAGTATTGTCATTTTTATTATGTTCGCTCTTCCTCCCCATGAGCACTTAATATTTTTCCAATTAATTAGGTCTGATTTTATTTGTGTGGAAAGTGTTTTGTAGTTTAGTTCATATAGTGTCTGACTTTCCCTCAGCAGATAAATTCCCAAATATTTTATACTATCAACGGTTATTTTGAATGGAATTTCTTTTTGTATCTCTTGCTGCTGAACTTTATTGGTAATATATAAAAATGCTGATGATTTATGTGGATTTAGTTTGCATCCTGCAACTTTGCTAAAGTTGTAAATTGTTTCTAGTCGTTTTTTAGTTGAGTCTTTAGGGTTCTCTAAGGATATCATCATGTCATGTGCAAAGAATGATAATTTCGTTTCCTAATTAACTACTCTAATTGCTTTAATCTCTTTTTCTTCTCTTATTGCCAAAGCTAACATTTCTAATAAAATATTCAATAGTAATGGTAACAGTGGGCAGCCTTGTTTCACTCCTGATCTTCCTGGGAATGGTTCTAGTTTGACTGCATTACATATGATGCTTGCTGAAGGTTTTAAGTAGATACTACTAATCATTTTAAGGAAAAGCCCATTTATTCCTATACTCTCCAGTGTTTTTAATAGGAATGGGTGTTGGATTTTATCAAAGGCTTTTTCTGCATCTATGGAGATAATCATATGGCTTTTGTTAATTTGGTTATTAATATAATTGATTATGCTAATAATTTTCATAATATTGAACCAGTCCTGCATTCCTAGTATAAATACTACTTGGTCATGGTGTATTATCCTGGGGATAACTTTTTGTAATCTCGTTGCTAAAATCTTATTTAAAATTTTTGCATCAATATTCTTTAGGGAAATGGGTCTATAGTATTCTTTCTCAGTTTTCTCCCTACCTGGTTTAGCTATCAGCACCATATCTGTGTCATAGAAGAAATTTGATAGTATACATTCTTTCCCTATTTTTTCAAATAGTCTATATAGTATTGGGATTAATTGTTCTTTGAATGTTTGGTAAAATTCACCTGTAAATCCATCTGGCCCTGGAGATTTTTTCTTAGGGAGTTGATTAATAGCTTGTTCTATTTCTTTTTCCAAAATAGGGTTATTTAAATAATTTATTACCTCTTCTGTTAACCTAGGCAATCTATATTGTTGTAGAAAGTCCTCCATTTCATTTAGATTATCAAATTTATTGGCATAAAGTTGGGCAAAGAAACTCCTGATTATTACTCTAATTTCCTCTTCATTGGAGGAAAGTTCTCCCTTATCATTTTTGAGACTAACAATTTGATTTTCCCCTTTCCTTTTTCTAATCAAATTAACTAAAGGCTTATCTATTTTGTTGGTTTTTTCATAAAACCAACTCTTACTTCTATTTGTTAATTCAATAGTTTTCTTATTTTCAATTGTATTGATCTCCCCTTTAATTTTCAAAATTTCCAATTTGATATTTAATTGAAGGTTTTTAATTTGGTCTTTTTTTTAGCTTTTTTAATTGTAAGCCCAGTTCATTGATCTTCTCTTTCTCTGTTTTATGCAAGTAAGCATCTAGAGATATAAAATTACCCCTTATAACCACTTTAGCCGTGTCCCACACATTTTGGCATGTTGTCTCATTATTGTCATTTTACTGGATGAAATTATCGATTGTGGCTATAATTTGCTCTTTCACCCATTCATTCTTCAGGATTAGATTATTTAATTTCCAATTAACTTGTGGTCTATTTTCTCCTGGCCTTATATTACATGTGAGTTTTATTGCATCATGATCTGAGAAGGATGCATTTACTATTTCTGCTTTTCTGCATTTGATTTTGAGGTTTTTATGCCCTAACCCATGATCAATTTTCGTATAAGTTCCATGAACCCCTGAGAAAAAAGTATACTCCCTTCTATCACCATTCAATTTCCTCCAGAGATCTATCATACCTAACTTTTCTAGCCTTTTGTTTACCTCCCTAAATTCTTTCTTATTTATTTTGTGATTTGATTTATCTAATTCTGAGAGAGCAAGGTTGAGATCCCCCATTAGTATAGTATTACTGTCTTTTTCTCCTTGCATCTCTGTTAGTTTCTCCTCTAGGAATTTGGATGCCATACCACTTGGTGCATATATGTTTAGTATTGATACCACTTCATTGTCTATGGTGCCCTTTAGTAAAATATAGTTTCCTTCCTTATCATTCCTTCCTTATTTCATATTTTCTTCTATTTTTCCATTTTTTTTGTTTTTGTTTGACTGATTCTTGAAGTCTTATTGAATCATTTACTTCTATTTGTTCAATTTTAATTTTTAAAGTATTATTTCCTTCAGTTATCTTTTTTAGCTCCTTTTGTAGCTGGCTAATTGAATTTATTGATTCAATGCATTCTTTTTCAATTTTGACAATTTTATTTTTCAGTGAATTGTTGTCTTTTTCCAATTCACCAATTTTGTTTTACAGTGAATTGTTTTCTTTTTCCAGTTCGTCAGTCCTCTTTTCCAGTTTTTGATATCTCTGTTGCTGATCTCAATTTATTTTCCCATTCTTCTTCTAGCTCTCTTTTGAGATTCTTTATGCCTTCTTCCAGGTAAGCCTTCTGAAAAGGAGACCAGCTTAAGTCCACCTTTTTGGCTTCATCTGGGATTGTTTTCAGAATCTCATGATCTGGGGACTTCCCTACTTTCTCTCCATAGAAGCTGTCTATGGTGAGAGCTCTCTTCTGCTTCTTGCTCATGATTTTGAGCTGTGGTATCAGTCACCAGTAGGGAATTCTGCTGGTTTCAATTTGCCCTGGGGCAATTTGCTGAGATGACTTCCGGTCTGAGGCTGGGCAGCTAGATCCACACTAGGACCACGCTTTCAGCGGCTCTCAATTCACCCTTTACCAAAGGCAGATCTGCCAAAGCACCTGCCCGCAAGCAGAGCAAAGTGGCCCAGGCATCTCCCAGGGACTTCCTGGGTGCCTAAAATCCTCCTCTGTTCACAGCCCAACTTCCGCCCCGGGTGCGCTGGTGTCTGATTGTGGCCAGCGGCTGATTCCCCTGAGGCTAATCTTCTCTGGAGTTTTTTCAAAGTAAATTGTTCATAGAAGTTTGTTGTAGTCCAAGTGTTTGGGGAGCCCTCACTCCAAAACCAGTTCGGAGGCTCAATTTGTCTGCGTCTGAAGGAAGGTCTCAGGAGCTCAAAGAGAACACTGTCTGCAGTTTGTCATCTTGGCTCTGCCCCTGAATTGTTTCTTTGTGACTGCTTGCAATAAAATATGTTCTCCTTAACTTGTTGTGGAAATTGGCTATAATATTTTTGGTAGTTATCATTTTGGGATCTCTTTCAAGAGGTTATCCATGGATTCTTTCAATGTTTATTTTACCCTCTAATTCTAGAATATCAGAGCAACTAGTTATCCTTGATAATTTTTTTTGAAAGATGATGCTACTTTTTAAAATCATGGATTTTAGGTAATCCAATAATTCTTAAATTGACTCTTCTCAATCTAGTTTCTAGTTGTTTTCCTGATGATATATTTCAGATTTTCTTCTTTTGATTTTTCTTTCTTGATTCCTATGAGCATTTAACTTCCACTTGCCTAATTCTAATTTATGAGGAATTATTTTCTTCAATGAACTTTTGTATCTCCTTTTCCATTTGGATATTTTTACTTCGTAAGGAGTTCTCCTCTTCATTCAGCTTTTATATTCTCTGCTCCCTCCCAGATTTGACCAATCATACTTTTTAAGAAGTTCTCTTTACTATATGGTTGCGCCCCTTTCACCATTTGGTCTTCCTGTCCTTTAAGACATTATTTTTTTCAGCATATTTTTTGTGTCTCTCTTACTAACAGTGGTTTTTTCAGTCATTCTCATTTCTTTTTCCAATTTTTCCTCTCATTTTCTTATTTGAGTTGTAAATTAATCTTAAAGAATTTCCATGAATTCTTTTCAGGCCTGAAATAAAAATCACACTTTTCTTTAGTACTTTGCATGTAGTTGTTCTCTTTAAAATTTGTATTTTAATCTTGCTGTCACCATAGTAACTTTCTACAATTTAGTTCCTTCATGTTGTTGTTATTTGTTCATTTTTTCCATCTGATTTTTAAATTTTGTGTTAGAATTGGGTTCTTCTTCTGGATGCAGGGGAAAATATCCTAAACTTCATTTTTGAAAATATAGTTATTTTCCTAATGCAGACAAGATTATGAGGGAAGCATCAAATTGGGAAATCATCTTTACATTTAATGGTTCTGATAAAAGCCTCATTTCTAAAATACATAGAGAATTGTCTCATATATATAAGAATTCAAGCCACTCTTCAATAGATAAGTGGTCAAAGGATATGAACAATTTTCAGATGATGAAATTAAAACCATCTCTAGTCATATGAAAAGATGCTCCAAATCACTATTGATCAGAGAAATGCAAATTAAGACAACTCTGAGGTACCACTACATACCTGTCAGATTGGCTAAAATGACAGGAAAAGATAACGATGAATGTTGGAGGGGATGTGGGAAAACTGGGACTCTGATACATTGTTGGTGGAACTGTGAATGGATCCAACCATTCTGGAGAGCAATTTGGAGCTACGCTCAAAAAGTTATCAAACTGTGCATACCCTTTGACCCAGCAGTGTTTCTACTGGGCCTATATCCCAAAGAGATCTTAGAGGAGGGAAAGGGCCCCACATGTGCAAGAATGTTTGTGGCAGCCCTTTTTGTAGTGGTTAGAAACTGGAAACTGAATGGATGCCCATCAATTGGAGAGTGGCTGAATAAATTATGGTATAAGAATGTTATGGAATATTATTGCTCTGTGAGAAACGACCAGCAAGATGATTTCAGAGAGGCCTGGAGAGACTTGCATGAACTGATGCTGAGTGAAATGAGCAGAACCTGGAGATCATTATACACAGCAACAACAATATTACATGATGATCAATTCTGATGGACATGGCTCTCTACAATAAAGAATTGTCTCAAACCAGTTCCAATTGTTCACTGAAGAAAACCATATACACCCAGAGAGAGGGATATGAAATATGGACCACAAAGTAACATTTTCATGATCTCTATTGATGTTGCTTGCATTATGTTGCTTTTCTCTGGTTTTCTTTTTTTTCTTGTAGATAGGATTTTTCTTGCACAACTTGTCAAGTATTTAAACATTATTGACATGTAGTGGACTTACTGCCATCTAGGGGAGGGGAGGGAACTGGGGGTAAAAGTTGTAATGGAGAGCTTTGTAAAGATCAATGCTGGGGGACTACCCATACATATGTTATACAAATAAAAAGCTTTAATAAAAATTTTTATCTGGAAAAGGAAAAAAGGTATCTTTGTCTTCTCCTTCAAATTAAAAAAAAGAAAATATAGTTATTTTCAGAGATAGTTTGGGGGGGTCTATAAATTTTCAGTTCTTCCAAAGTTGTATAATCTTTTTGTTGTTATACATGTTAAAATATATGTTAAACCCAATGTGTGTAAACATATTTATACAATTCTCTTGTTGCACAAGATAAATCAGATCAAAAAAGAAAGTAAATGAGTAAGAAAACAATGCAAGTGAACAACAACAAAAAGAATAAGAATAATTTGTTGTTATCCACAGTCCTCTCTCTGGGTGTAGATGGCTTTCTTCATCATGAGATCATTGGAACTCAATCATCTCCTTGTTGGAAAGAGTCATGTTCATCAGAATTGATAGTCATATAATATTGCTACTGCCATAAACAATGATCTTCTGGTTCTGCTCATTTCACTTCACATCAGTTCATGTAAGTCTCTCCAGGATTCTCTAAATTCATCTTCCTAATTGTTTCTTATAGAACAATAATATTTCCATAACATTCATATACCATAATTTATTCAGTCAATCTTCAGCTGATGGGCATCTACTCAGTTTCCAGTTTCTTGCCGCTAAAAAAAGGGCTAACAAAAACATTTTTGCACATGTGGGTCCCTTTTCTTTCTTTAAGTGTCTTTAGGATCTAGGCCCAATAGAAACACTGCTGGATCAAAGAGTATGAAAAGTTTGATAATTTTTTGAACATAGTTCCAAATTGTTTTCCAGAATGGTTAGATCTGTTCACAATAACACCAACAATGTATTAGTGTCCCAGTTTTCCCATGTCCCTTGAAAAATCTGTCATTATCTTTTCCTGTCATTTTAGTCAATTTGAGAGGTGTGAAGTGATATCTCAGAGTTGTCTATTTGCATTTCTCTGTTCAACAGTGATTTAGAGCACCTTTTCATAAAATTAGAAATGGTTTTTAATTTCTTCATCTGAAAATTCTGTTCATATCCTTTGAACATTTATCAATTGGAAAATGGCTTAAATTGTTATACATTGGAGTCAGTTCTCTCTATATATTTTAGAAATAAGGCCTTTATCAGAACATTTAAATGTAAAAAACATTTTCCCAATTTATTGCTTCCTTTCTGATCTTGTCTGCATTAGTTTTGTTTGTACAAAAACTTTTTAACTTAATATAATCAAACTTATCTATTTGGTGTTTAATTATGAGTTCCATTTCTTCTTTGGACACAAATTCCTTCATTCTCCAAAGATCTGAGAAGTAAACTATCCTATATTCCTCTAATTTGCTTAAAATATCACTCTTTATGTCTAAATCATGAACCCATTTTGACCTTATCCTGTTATGTTGTGTCAGGTGTAGGTCAATGCCTAGTTACTGCCATGCTAATTTCCAATTTTCCCAGCAATTTTTGTCAAATATTGAGTTCTTACTGCAAAATCTGGGGTCTTTGGGCTTGTCAAACACCAGATTTCTATAGATATTGAATATTTTTTCCTGTGATCCTAACCTATTCCACTGATTGACTAATCTATTTGTTAACCAGTAACAAATGGTTTTGATAACCGCTGCTTTATAATATAGTTGTAAGTCTGGGACAGCTAGGCTACCTTCACTGACACTTTTTTCTTTAATTCCTTAAAATTCTTCACCTTTTGTTCTTCCAGATGAACTTTGTTATTATTTTTTCTAGGAGTGTAAAATAATTTCTTGGGAGTTTGATTGGTATGCCACTAGATAAGTAGATTAGTTTAGATAGCTGTCATTTTTATTTTATTTGCTCAGCCTACACATGACCACTTCATATTTTTCCAACATGACTTTTTAGAATTTAGAAGTGAAATTCCAACATATGACTTTATTTGTGTGGAAAGGGTTTTATTAATTGTGCTCATATAGTTCCTGACTTTCCCTTGGCAGATAGAATTCCAAATATTTTATACTATTCTCAGTTATTTTGAATGGAATTTCTTTTTGTATCTCTTGCTGCAGGATTTTGTTGGTAATATATAAAAATGCTGATATTTATGTGAATTTATTTTGTATCCTGCAACTTTGCTAAAGTTGTGAATTGTTTCTAACAATCTTTTTTAATTTTTTTATTTTATTTGCATAACATATGTGTGGGTAATTCTTCAACAATAACCCTTACATAGCTTTCCATTACAAATTTTCCCCCCAACTCCCCACCCCTCCCCTAGATGGCAGGATATCCACTACATGTTAATTATGTTAAAATATTGGCAAATCGAATATATGTATACATATTTCCAAACTTATCATTGTTGTGCAAGAAAAATCTTATCTACATAA
>JAJPUD010000084.1:1036892-1052418 GCA_023553655.1 Myrmecobius fasciatus
ATGTTTTCTTTGCCTCTTCATGAGATGTAATTTCCCTTATTTTACCTCCTTTCTCCTCTTTTGTTAGTACTCTCCCCTTTCCACCTCTAGTTTCTTTTTCATATTATCATAATAAAATCAAATTATACCTGTACTTTCTAAGTATACCCAAAACAGAAATATAGTTCAAGAGTTCTTTTCTTTTTATCTCTTTATACTTCTCTTTATTTCTGTATTTGGACATCACATGTTTTTGTTCAGTTCTGATCTTTTCATTAGAAATAGGTGAAATTCACTTATATCATTGAATGTCCGTCTTCCTTCCTGAAAGGGAATTTTAGCTCGGTAGCTTATTCTTGGATATAATCTAAGTTCCTTTGCCTTTCAGAATATCAGATTCCCAGTCTTTGAATCCTTTAAGGTGGAAGCTGCAAGGTCCTGGGTAATCCTAATTGTAGCTCCTCAGTATGTAAATTGTTTATTTCTGGCTGCTTGCAATGTCTTTTCTTTAATTTGCTAAGGCTAAAATTTAGCCATGATATTCCTTGGGGTTTTAATTTTGGGATCTCTTTCAGGATGTGATTGGTGAATTCTTTCAATGGCTATTTTCCCTTCTGCTTCTAAGATATCAGGGCAATTTTCCTTTATAATTTCCTGAAAGATAATATTTGGGTTCTTTTTTTTTTTACTGTGGCTTTCAGGAAGTCCAATAATAGTTAGATCTATTTTCTTCTAAATCTATTTTCCAGGTCAGTTGTTTTTCCTAAGAGGTAGTTCATATTTTCTTCTATTTTTTGTTTTTGTTTAATTGATTCTTGAAGGCTTATTCAGTTGTTCACTTCCATTTGTTCAATTCTAATTTTTAGTGTATTATTTTCTTCAGTTACTTGTTAAGCTCCTTTTGTATTTGGCCAATTGTATTGTTTTGTTCAATGATTATTTTTCATTTTACAAATTTTGTTTTTTAATGAATTGGTATCTTTTTCATATCTATTTTGTAGGGAGGTATATGTTTTTCCCCATCCCTTCTTTCAAAGATCTCACTTGTTGTCCCCATTTTCCTTTGAATTCTCTTTTAAAATATCTTATGCAATCTTCTAAAAAAAGCCTTATGAAATAGAGACCAGGTCATATCTCTCTTTGGGGCTTCATCATTGCCTTTAGCAACATTGGGATTTGAAGTCTGTTCTCTCTCAGTAGAATCTGTCTATGATGAGAGTTCTTTTTGTTTTTTGCTTATTTTTAAGGCTTGAGGTCTGTTCTTAATGAAAAGGAGTAACAGCTGTTTTAGTTTGCTCTGGGGCAGTTCTTATGATTGACTTTCCATGCTGCATAATCAAGGTTAGGTCCCCCATTCTTCTGGGGCTTAGTAATTTACCATTTGCCTTTTGTAGTAAATCTACCAAACTACCTGCTTGCAACCAGGTCAGAGTAGTGTAAGAGCCTCACAGAAGATTTCCAGGTGCATGGAAGCTGCAACACTCTGACTCCCCACCCCAAGTCCTGGTCTCCCTGTGCTGTGGTCTGTGCCCAGCAGATTATCCCCCTGCTTGTTTGAAACAGAACTGTTTTGAAGTTCTTCCAAGGTATCTTCTTTCAGAAATGTGTTGTACTCGAAATATTTGTGATTTCTTTGACTCCCAAACCAGTTTATAGGCTTCATCTACTGTTGGTTTGAGAGAAGGTCAGAGATCACAAAAAGGGGGTACCATAGACAATGAAGCAATATCAATACTAAACATATATGCACCAAGTGGTATAGCATGGAAATTCCTAGAGGAAAAGTTCAGAGATATGCAAGAAGAAATAGACAGCAAAACTATAATAGTGGGGGATCTCAACTTCCCTCTCTCAGAACTAGATAAATCAAAACACAAAATAAATAAGAAAGAAGTTAAGGAGGTAAACAAAACGTTACAAAAGTTAGGTATGATAGATCTTTGGAGGAAATTAAATGGAAACAGAAAGTACTTTACTTTTTTCTCAGCAGACCTTGGAATGTATACAAAAATTGACCATGTGTTAGGACACAAAAACCTCAAAATCAAATGCAGGAAGGCAGAAATAGTAAATGTATTTTTTTCAGATCATGACAGAATAAAAATCACATGCAATATAAGGCCAGGAGAAAATAGACCAAAAAGCAATTGGAAACTAAATAATTTCATCCTAAAGAATGAATGGGTGAAACAGCAAATTACAGAAACAATTACTAATTTCATCCAAGAGAATGACAATAATGAGAAAACATACCAAAATTTGTGGGATATAGCCAAAGCGGCAATAAGGGGAAATTTTATATCTCTAGATGCTTATTTGCATAAAATAGAGAAAAAGAAAATCAATGAATTGGGCTTGCAATTAAAAAAGCTAAAGAAAGAACAAATTAAAAACCCCCAATCAAATACCAAACTTGAAATCCTAAAAATAAAAAGAGAGATTAATAAAATTGAAAGTAAAAAAAAAATATTGAATTAATAAATAAAACAAAAAGTTGGTTTTATGATAAAACCAACAAAATAGATAAACCTCTAGTTAATTCGATTAGAAAAAGGAAAGAGGAAAATCAAATTGTTAGTCTCAAAAATGAAAAGGGAGAACTTTCCACCAATGAAGAGGAAATTAGAGCAATAATCAGGAGTTACTTTGCCCAACTGTATGACAATAAATTTGATAACCTAAGTGAAATGGAGGAATATCTACAAAAATATAGATTGCCCAGATTAACAGAAGAGGAAATAAATTACTTAAATAGTCCCATTTTAGAAAAAGAAATAGAACAAGTCATTAATCAACTCCCTAAGAAAAAATCCCCTGGACCAGATGGATTCACGTGAATTCTACCAAACATTTAAAGAACAATTAACTCCAATATTATATAAATTATTTAAAAAAATGGGGAATGAAGGACTCCTACCAAATTCCTTTTATGATACAGACATGGTACTGATACCTAAACCAGGTAAAACAAAAACAGAGAAAGAAAATTATAGATCAATCTCCCTAATGAATATTGATGATAAAATCTTAAATAAAATATTAGTAAAGAGATTACAGAAAATCATTCCCAGAATAATGGTGTATGACCAAGGAGGATTTATACTAGGAATGCAGGGATAGTTCAATATTAGGAAAACTATTAACATATTTGACTATATCAATAACCAAATTAACAAAAAACATGATAATCTCAATAGATGCAGAAAAAGCATTCGATAAAATCCAACATCCATTCCTATTAAAAACATTAGAGAGTATAGGAATTAATGGACTTTTCCTTAAAATACTCAGTAGCATCTATTTAAAACCATCAGCTAGCATTATATGTAATGGTGATAAACTGGAACCATTCCCAATAAGATCAGGGGTGAAACAAGGTTGCCCACTATCACCATTACTATTCAATATTATATTAGAAATGCTAGCCTTGGCAATAAGACAAGAAAAAGAGATTAAAGGAATTAGAGTAGGTCATGAGGAAACCAAATTATCACTCTTTGCAGATGATATGATGGTCTACTTAGAGAACCCTAGAGAATCCACTAGAAGACTATTAGAATTAATCCACAACTTTAGCAAAGTTTCAGGATACAAAATAAATCCACATAAATCATCAGCATTTTTATACATCACCAACAAAATGCAACAGCAAGAGATACAAAGAGAAATTCCATTTAAAATAACTTTCAACAGTATAAAATATTTGGGAATATATCTGCCAAGGGAAAGTCAGGATCTATATGAGCAAAACTACAAAACACTCTCCACACAAATAAAGTCAGATCTAAATAATTGGAAAAATATCAAGTGCACTTGGGTAGATCGAGCGAATATAATAAAGATGGCAATACTACATAAACTAATCTATTTATTTAGTGCTATACCAATCAAACTCCCAAGAAATTATTTAACTGACCTAGAAAAAATAACAACAAAATTCATCTGGAAAAACAAAAGGTCAAGAATTTCAAGGGAATTAATGAAAAAATGCAAATGAGGGTGGCCTAGCTGTACCAGATCTAAAAGTATATTATAAAGCAGTAGTCATCAAAACCATTTGGTACTGGCTAAGAAATAGAGTAGTGGATCAGTGGAATAGGTTAGGTTCACAGGACAAAATACTCAATGACAATAGTAATCCAGTGTTTGATAAACCTGAAGACCCCAGTTTTTGGGATAAAAACTCACTATTTGACAAAAACTGCTGGGAAAATTGGAAACTAGTATGGAAGAAACTAGGCATTGACCCACACCTAACACCATATACCAAGATAAGGTCAAAATGGATTCATGATCTAGACCTAAAGAATGATATTATAAATAAATTAGAACAATGTAGGATGGTCTGCCTCTCTGGCCTGTGGAGGGGGAAGGAATTTGTGACCAAAGAAAAACTAGAGATCATCATTAATCACAAAATAGATAAGTTTGACTATATCACGTTAAAAAGTTTTTGTACAAATAAAATGAATGCAGACAAGATTAGAAGAGCAGCAATAAATTGGGAAATATTTTTACATTCAAAGGTTCTGATAAAGGTCTCATTTCTAAAATACATAGAGAATTGACTCAAATATATAAGAATTCAAACCATTCTCTAATTGATAAATGGTCAAAAGATATGAACAGACAATTTTTAGATGAAGAAAATGAAACTATTTCTAATCACATGAAAAGTTGCTCCAAATCACTATTGATCAGAGAAATGCAAATTAAGAAAACTCTGAGATACTACTACACACCTGTCAGATTGGCTAAGATGACAGGAAAAGATAATGATGAATGTTGAAGAGGATGTGTGAAAACTGGGACACTGATACATTGTTGGTGGAACTGTGAATGTATACAACCATTCTGGAGAGCAATGTGGAGCGATGCTCAAAAAGTTTTCAAACTGTGCATACCCCTTGACCCAGCAATGTTTTTACTGGGCATATATCCCAAAGAGATTTTAAAGGAGAGAAAGGGACCCACATGTGCAAAAATGTTTGTGGCAGCCCTTTTTGTAGTGGCAAGAAACTGGAAACTGAATGGATGCCCATCAATTGGAGAATGGCTGAATAAATTATGGTATATGAATGTCATGGAATATTATTGTTCTGTAAGAAACGACCAACAGCAGGATTTCAGAGAGGCCTGGAGAGGCTTGTATGAACTGATGCTGAATGAAATAAGAAGACCCAGGGGAACATTATGCACAGCAACAAGACTATACTATGATCAATTCTGATGGACCTGGTTCTCTTCAGCAATGATGTGATTCAAACCAGTTCCTATTGTTCAGCGATGAAGATAGTCATATACATCCAGAAAGAGGCCTGAGGCAACTGAATGTGAACCACAACACAGCATTTTAACGCTTTCTGTGAATATTTCCATGTATTTTGTTTTCCTTCTTAGGTTGTTTTTTTTTCTCTTTTTAGATCTGATGTTTCTTGTGCAGTAAGATAACTGTATAGATATGTATACATATATTGGATTTGTCATATAATTTAACATATTTAGCATGTATTAGATTACCTGTCATCTAATGGTAGTGGGTGGGGGGAAGGAGGGGAAAAGCTTGGAACAAAAAAAATAGTTTTGCAAACATCTATGTAGAAAAATCACTCATATGTTTTGTAAATAAAAAACTTTTAATAAAAAAAGAGATCACTAAAAGTTCTATTTGCTCTCCAAAATTCAGTTTATCTACTAGCTCCTGTTCTGCTGCTTACAAAAATGTCTATCTTCAAAATCCTCAATTGAGTTTTTTTTCCTCTCAAGATAGAGTACTGCATTCTGTAATCACTTTTCCAACTAAGTTCCTACATTAAGTATAAGTATTCTCATTAGCTCAACTTCTTCTCCTATTGCTCACATTTTAACTCTATATTACTTTATATTCTATGTTCTACGCTAAACATTCTGTTGAAACTATTCTGTCAAAGTTACTAGTGACCTTTTAATTACCAAATATGATGGCCTTTTAAAATTCTCATCTTCATTAATGTTTGCTTGTATTGTATTTCCTTTATCGGATTATTCTTTCTTGTAGATAATATTTCTCCTGCACAAAAAATGATGTGTGGCAATAATGTATTCGATTTCTTAAGTATTCTAACATAACTATCAAGTAGTGGATATCCTGCCATCTAGGGAAGGGGTGAGGAGTAGGGGGGAAAATTTGTAACAGAAAGCTTTGTAAGGGTTAATGTTTAGGAATTACCCATATATATGTTTTGCAAATAAAAAGTATTAATAAATTAAAATAAAATAAAATAAAATTCTCATCTTCCCTAACCTTTCAGTAGTATTAGTCTATTGATCACCTTTTCCTATTCTTGGGTTTTTGTAATACTGCTTTGCCTTGATTCTCCTCCTACCTATTTTACACCCCTCCTTAGTCTCCTTGGCTGGATCATCTTCCATTTCATATCTCCTAATAAGTGATATGCCCCAAATCTTTTTCCTGGGTCTTCCTTTTTTATAATCTCTCACAATGATTTCATCAGAACAAATAAATTTAAATATTGTCTCTGTGATGATGATATATCTATATCTCTTGGGATCCAGTCCTGTAACACTTCTTATTATATATGTCAAACTATTTGTCCAGTTGGAAATTCAAGCTCAACATGCCCCAAATATTATCTTTCCTGAATAATTTTACCACTATTCCAAAATTTACTATTTCTGCTGTCTATACTTGAGGAGTAATCCTCAAGTGCCTACTTTTAATCACCATAAATATCTGAATAGTTATCAAATCTTGTTGCTTCTGCCTCCATAACAGCTCCCTGCCTCAAATTTTCCCTTCTTCTACCCATTCTCCATACAGCTGCTAAAGGGTCTTCATAAAAAGGATTAGCCATGTCATTCTGCTACTCTGTAAATTCTAGTGGCCTTGTATTACAACTTACCTTTCCAACCTTATTATATATTCTTCTTCTTCATAATCTCTTTAATACAAAGTGGATTTTTAATGAGTGAGTCAAAATATTTATGAAGCTTATAATACATGCCAGGCACTCTGCTATCTGGGAATATGAAGGACAAAAATACAATGCTTAACCTTAAAGAGATTACATTCTAATAAGGGGAGGACATCTAAGCAATTGTGTACATATAAGATAAATATAGGGTAGCTAAGAGATACAAGGGATACAACACTGGACCTGGAGTCAGGAAGACTCATCTTCATGAGTTCCAATCTGGCCTCAGACACTTATTAAGTATGTGACCCTGGGCAAAAATCTTTACCCTGTTTGCCTCAGTTTCTTAATGTGTAAAATGAGCAGGGGAAAGAAATATTAAGCCACTCCATTATCTTTGTCAAGAGAACCCCAAGTGGAGTCACAAAGAGTCAGAAACTATTGTAAAATGACTAAACAACAAGCATGTATATATACATTATATATACATGCAAATAGAAAGTAACCTCAGATGGAAGAAAGGAAAGAAGAGAGGGATGAGAAGACAAGGAGGAAAAAAGGTAAGTTGAAGAAAAAGAAGAAAAGGAGGAAGGAATGAAGGAATAGATAGAGGAAAGGTAGGAACGAATATACCAGCAATCTAAAAGAGAAGTGAGAAAGAAAAAAAGTCTCTTTTAGAAAGAGCTGAATATGAAAAAACCATGACCTAGGCATGAGAAGGCTAAATCTTCCAAGCATGGAGAACAGTAAGTGAAAAGGCATAATAAAGACAAGAATTAAGAGTTATGTGGTGGGAATACCAAGAAAGCTTCATTTTAAAAGCCAAAAAGAAAGTATATTTGATATGAAATACAATAAGGAGCCACTGCAGATTATTGCAAGTAGGTGGGGAGAGTTTGACATGGTCAATTTCGTATTTAAGGAGATCACTTTGACCTTCTTATCATTCTTCATATATATGTCCTGTGTCTATATTTCTGCACTGGCTGCCCCTCATACTAGAAATCCTCTCCTTACTTACTCATGTCTACTTACTAAAATCACCTTCAAGTTTAGCTCATGACATCATCTTTTTGAAACTTTTTCTGATCACCTCCTCTGGTTTCCCAAGAAGCTTGCATTTGTTTAACCATATGCATAGGCTGAGAGAATATAAGCTCCTTGACATTTTTGTTCATGTATCTTGAGATCCTGTGTTCTTTATAAATGTTTGTTGTTATAAGGTTTTCTACAAGCTTCCTAATGCTTGTTATACCCATGATTACAGAAATTGCTTACTGGGGCTGCTAGGTGGCACAGTGGATAGAACACTAGCCCTAAAGGCAGGAGGACCTAAGTTCAAATCTAGTCTCAGATACTTAATACTTCCTAGATATGTGACTGGGGCAAGTCACTTAACCTCAAGTGCCTCAGCAAAAAAAAAAGAAAAAAATTACTTATTACTCACTTTTCTTATCCATCTAAGGATAGTATTGTACAAGATAACTTATAAGGTTCCTTCTAGCTCTAAATTCTATGTAAGTTAGATAAGTCATAGTCAAATATAATCATGAATATAAGATAATCATGGGTATAACAAGCATTAGGAAGCTTGTAGAAAACCTTATAACAACAAACATTTATAAAGAATACAGGATCTCAAGATACATGAACAAAAATGTCTAGGAGCTTATATTCTCTTAGCCTATGTACAGAACAAATAAGAAGTAATTAGATTTTTTTGTTCTTTATAATTGGCTTTGTTATTTCTTGGCCCCTCATAGCTTCACTGTCTTACCCTTGCCAAATTCTAATTTTCAAAGAATTATTTTCATCTTTGAGACTCTGTATCTCTTTTTCTAATTGGTTATTTTTTTCATAATCTTTTTGTTTTTCTTGGATTTTTCAAAATTTTTTCTCAATGTCTCTCATTTGATTTACAAATTCTTTTTGTATTATATAGATTCTCTTTAGACAGGGAGCCATTTCACATTATTCTTTGGAGCACAAGCTTTTTTTTACTTTAGTGTCCCCATCTTAAGATGAACCCTTGTCTTCCCTGTTCCCTTAATATATTTCTATGGTTGGGTTCTTTTTTCTTTGCTAGATTATTTTTTTTTTAAATAAGAGATATTAGTGTAAACTCCTCTAAACCTGGGGTGTGGTTTCATGCCTCTGATTTCAGATTTTTCCTCTGAACTTGAACCCCAAACCGAGAACTCTAATCTCCAGCAAGTGCCCACAGCCAGTGGCATCCCTGCCCTGTTGCCTCTGTACTCACTGGATGCTAGTTCCTTCTTGCCCAGAGCTAGGTCTCAGCAGCGCAACTGGGCCTGATCCTCCTAATCACCCAGGATTCCCTCAATCTTCCTATACTCAGACCCAGAGACCACAAATAATCAAGAAGGTGAAAGTCTCTGTAGTTCCTGTAGAGGCTGCAGGCATTTCCAACTAGCTACAGGCTCTCCAATTGATATTTCTGCAAAGCTTGGAGATGTTTGCACTTCAGAAAGGTTAATCTCCAGTGGGGAGGGAGGAGGTTTTTCTTTAGATTTTTTCAAATAGTATCTGGAGTACCCCTGTCCCCAAGTCTTCTTGATTTTTTCCCAGTCTATGTGTGCCCTGAAGCACAAATTTATTCTATCTGTGGAGGAAAGTAGAAGGGCTTGAAATTTACCAACCTACTCCACCATCTTCCCAGAATTTTCCCTCTAAGCTTCTCTTCTTTACCCTCTGGGTTACCTGCCTGATTCCCTGAACTTTTTACACTATTTTCCTGTGTGAACCTTATTTTCTCCTTGCCCTATGTATTTTATACTTTCTTTTATGTATTTCTTCCCTCATTAGGATGTGAGCTCTTTAGGAATGGGCCCTACATGTGCAAGAAAGTTTGTGGCAGCCCTTTTTGTAGTGGCTAGAAACTGGAAACTGAAGGGATGCCCATCAATTGGAGAGTGGCTGAATAAATTATGGTATATGAATGTTATGGAATATTATTGCTCTGTAAGAAACGACCAGCAGGACGATTTCGGAGAGGCCTGGGGATATTTGTTTGAACTGATGCTGAGTGAAATGAGCAGAACCAGGAGATAATTATTCACGGCAACAATAATACTATATGAGGATTAGTTCTAATGGACATGACTCTCTTCAACAATGAAATGTTTCAAACCAGTTCCAATTGTTCGGTGAAGAGAGCCATATACACCCAGAGAGAGGGATGTGAAATGTGGACCACAACATAACATTTTCATGTTCTCTATTGAGGTTTGCTTGCATTGTATTTCCTTGATTGGAATATTCTTTCTTGTAGATATGATTTCTCCTGCACAAAAAATGATGTGTGGCAATAACTATACATATATTCGATTTGTCAAGTATTTTAACATAATTAATATGTAGTGGATATCTTGCCATCTAGGGGAGGGGTGGGGAGTAGGGGGAAAAATTTGTAACAGAAAGCTTTGTAAGGGTTAATGTTTAGAAATTACCCATACTTATGTTTTGCAAATAAAAGTATTAATAAATTAAAAAAAAGAATGTGAATTCTTTGAAGGAAGATACAGTCTTTGGACTTGTATTTGTATTTTTAACATTTCCACTGTTCCTGGTAATCATTTAACAAATCCTTGGTGATTTGATTTGGAGGAGTAAAGGACTCTGACTTTGAGGAAACTAAAATGGAATACTTTAGGAAATGGCAATTAAAAATTCTATGAACATTGATCACATAGAAAATTTGAGTGTGACATAAGTGACTGGTGGTTTGTTCTTTAACTATAATATATGGGAATGCATGACAATCCCTGCAAAAAAGGAAGCATTCTCCAAATGCATAAAACTGGTATTGTTTGTGAAAAAGATTCAAGAAGAGAAAAAGAAGGGGAAATGAAAAAAGGGAAGGGAGAAAAGGGGAAAGCAGAAAAAGGAGAAAGGGAGGAAAAGGGAAGGAAAAGAGAGAAAGGAAAAAAAAGGACATAGAAAGAGGAAAGGAGGTGATTAGTAATGGGTAAAAATCTGTTCTAACCATCTTCAAGGCCAAAGGATATGTAATTAGCTTGAATTTTGAGATTAATTTTTATAATTGATTTTGAGATTAATATGTTGAAAGATTATGAAATAGATAATAGCATTTCTGGAGGGGGGAGAAGTGTTGGAAAGTAGAGCTTAAGATAGCCTGCTTCAGGAATAACATAAAGCTCAACGAAAAAATCCAGAGATATCTTTTGTCACAAATGTGTACATATACTTATTATGCTCAAAAAAAGAATCAGTTATCAGTTTGTCAAAAGTTGTCATTGATATGGCAGGAAAAACTATTAAGGTAATCTGTGGTCAGTGCCTGAAGAATCTAATCCAAGCCTTTTAACCCCTAAACTATTTCTATGTTATTTCAACCTGGCCTTACAGAAAGGATCCTATTTGGTAGTGACATCAATAATTGAAATTCAGCCCACCCTTTTGTGGGGAACAGTAGTTTCCAAATTGTAATTTTGTTCCATTTAAGGATCTTTACAACATATATTTCTAAAGTTCCTGTGCTTCAGTGAACTGAATAAAAAGAACTAAACATATTTGGCTTATATGAACATGAATTCAAATTTTTCTAGTGAAGCTACATTTGTGTGTATGTATATAATTATATATGTGTGTATACATGTGTGTGAGCACATATGTGCGTTTGAAAATATAAGACAGATACCTTGGTTGGAAATGATCTAATCCAATACCTTCATTATAGAGCAGATAGGGAACTCAATAAATTCCAACTAGAGTTTAAGGCAGCCTGCTTCACATACAACATCACAGTGCTGGAAACTGGTAGCAGAAAGATCCAAGTTCAAATTTGACCTCAGAAGCTAGCTATGTGACTTCAGGCAAGGCAATTAATTTTTTTCTGTTTCAGTTTCTTCATCTGTAAAATTGGATGAACACTGGTACCTACCTCCAAAAGTTGTCAGGATAAAATGAAATAATATCTACAAAGTGCTTTATAAATCTTTTTTTATTAAAGCTTTTTATTTTTATAACATATGTATGAGTAGTTCCTCAGCATTGATCTTTACAAAGCTCTCCGTTACAACTTTTACCCCCCAGGCCTCTCCCCTCCCCTACATGGCAGGAAGTCCACTGTCAATACATGTCAAGTACATGTCAATAATACTGAAATACTTGACAAGTTGTGCAAGAAAAATCCTATCTACAAGAAAAAAAAAAGAAAATCAGAGAAAGGCAACACAATGCAAGCAAACATCAATAGAGATCATGAAAATATTACGTTGTGGTCCATATTTCATATCCCTCTCTCTGGGTGTATATGGCTTTCTTCAGTGAACAATTGGAACTGGTTTGAGACAATTCTTTGTTGCAGAGAGCCATGTCCATCAGAATTGATCATAATGTAATATTGTTGTTGCTGTGTATAATGATCTCCTTGTTCTGCACGTTTCACTCAGCATCAGTTCATGCAAGTCTCTCCAGGCCTCTCTGAAATCGTCCTGCTGGTCGTTTCTTACAGAACAATAATATTCCATAACATTCATATACCATAATTTATTCAGCCACTCTCCAATTGATCGGCATCCCTTCAGTTTCCAGTTTCTAGCCACTACAAAAAGGTCTGCCACAAACATTCTTGCACATGTGGGGCCCTTTCCCTCCTCTAAGATCTCTTTGGGATATAGGCCCAGTAGAAACACTGCTGAGTCAAAGGGTATGCACAGTTTGATAACTTTTTGAGCGTAGCTCCAAATTGCTCTCCAGAATGTTTGGATCCGTTCACAGTTCCACCAACAATGTATCAGAGTCCCAGTTTTCCCACATCCCCTCCAACATTCATCGTTATCTTTTCCTGTCATTTTAGCCAATCTGACAGGTGTGTAGTGGTACCTCAGAGTTGTCTTAATTTGCATTTCTCTGATCAATGGTTATTTGGAGCACCTTTTCACATGATTATAAATAGTTTTAATTTCATCATCTGAAAATTGTCTGTTTATATCCCTTGACCACTTATTTATTGAAGAGTGGCTTGAATTCTTATAAATATGAGACAATTCTCTATATATTTTAGAAATGAGGCCTTTATCAGAACCATTAAATGTAAAGATGATTTCCCAATTTGATGCTTCCCTCCTAATCTTGTCTGCATTAGTTTTATTTGTACAGAAACTTTTTAACTTAATATAATCAAAATTATCTATCTGGTGTTCAATTAGGAGTTCCAGATCTTCTTTGTACATAAATTTATTCCATCTCCACAGGTCTGAGAGGTAAACTATATTACGTTCCTCTAACTTGCTTACAAAATCACTCTTTATATCTATATCTTGAATCCATTTAGATTTTATCTTGGTATGTGGTGTTAGGTATGGTTCAAGCCCTAATTTCTTCCACACTAGTTTCCAATTTTCCCAGCAGTTTTTGCCAATTAGTGAGTACTTATCCCAAAAGCTGGGGTCTTTGGGTTTATCAGACACTAAATTGTTAAGGTTATTGCCTAGATTGTCCTGATAACCTATCCTGTGCAACTGATCGACTGCTCTATTTCTCAGCCAGTACCAAATGGTTTTGATGACCCCTGCTTTATAATATAGTTTTAGATCTGGTACAGCAAGGCCACCATCATCTGCCTTTTTTTTTTTTCATTAATCCCCTTGAAATCCTTGACCTTTTGTTCTTCCAAATGAACTTTACTACTATTTTTTCTAGATCTATAAAATAATTTCTTGGAAGTTTGATTGGTATGGCACTGAATAAGTAGATTAGTTTGGGTAGTATTGTCATTATTATTATGTTCGCTCTGCCTACCCATGAGCACTTAATGTTTTTCCAATTGATTAGGTCTGATTTTATTTGTGTGGAAAATGTTTTGTAGTTTAGTTCATATAGTTTCTGACTTTTCCTTGGCAGATAGATTCCCAAATATTTTATCCTATCATCTGTTATTTGGACTGGAATTTCTTTTTGTATCTCTTGCTGCTGAACTTTGTTGGTAATATATAAAAATGCTGATGATTTATGTGGATTAATTTTGAATGCTGCCACTTTGCTTGAGTTGTGAATTGTTTCTAGTAATTTTTTAGTTGAGTCTCTAGGGTTCTCTAAGTATACCATCATGTCATCTGCAAAGAGTGATAATTTGGTGTCTTCATTACCTACTCTGATTCCTTTTATCTCTTTTTCTTCTCTTATTGCTAAAGCTAACATTTCTAATACAATATTAAATAGTAATGGTGACAGAGGGCACGCTTGTTTCACTCCTGATCTTACTGGGAATGGTTCTAGTTTGTCTCCATTACATATGATGCTTGCTGATGGTTTTAAATAGATGCTACTGATCTTTTTAAGGAAAAGCCCATTTATTCCTATACTCTCTAGTGTTTTTACTAGGAAAGGGTGTTGGATTTTATGAAATGCTTTTTCAGCATCTATTGAGATAATCGTATGGTTTTTGTTAGTTTGATATTAATAGAATTAATTATGCTGATAGTTTTCCTAATATTGAACCAGCCCTGCATCCCTGGTATAAATCCTACTTGATCATAGTGTACTATCCTGCGGATGACTTTCGGTAATCTCATTGCCAATATCTTATTTAAAATTTTTGCATCAATATTCATTAAGGAAATGGGTCTATAGTTTTCTTTCTCTGTTTTCACCCTACCCGGTTTAGCTATCAGCACCATATTGGTCCTCATAGAAGAAATTTGGCAGTATACCTTCTGTCCCTATTTTCTCAAATAATTTGTATAGCATTGAAATTAATTGTTCTTTGAATGTTTGGTAGAATTCACATGTAAATCCATCTGGCCATGGAGATTTTTTCTTAGGGAGTGGTTAATAGCTTGTTCTATTTCTTTTTCTGATATGGGGCTATTTAAATAATTTATATCCTCTTCTGTTAACCTTGGCAATCTGTATTTTTGTAGATATTGCTCCATTTCATTTAGATTATCAAACTTACTGGCATAAAGTTGGGCAAAGTGACTCCTAATTATTGCTCTAATTTCCTCTTCATTGGAGGAAAGTTCTCCCTTATCATTCTTGAGACTAACAATTTGATTTTCCTCTTTCCTTTTTCTTATCAAACTAACTAAAGGCTTATCTATTTTGTTGGGTTTTTCTTAGAACTAACTCCTAGTTTTATTTATTAATTCAATCGTTTTCTTATTTTCAATTTTATTAATTTCTCCTTTTATTTTTAGAATTTCCAATTTGGTATTTAATTGAGGGTTTTTAATTTGTTCTTCTTCTAGTTTTTTTTTAAATAATAAGCCCAATTCGTTGATGTTTTCTTTCTCTATTTTATGCAAGTAAGCATCTAAAGATATAAAATTACCTCTTATACCTGCTTTGGCCATATCCCACAAATTTTGGTATGTTGTCTCCTTATTGTCATTCTCCTGGATGAAATTATTGATTGTGTCTATGATTTGCTCTTTCACCCATTCATTCTTCATAATTAGATTATTTAATTTCCAATTAACTTTTGGTTTATTTTTTCCTGGCCTTATATTGCATGTGATTTTTATTGCATCATGATCTGGAAAAGATGCATTTACTATTTCTGCCTTTCTGCATTTGATTTTGAGGTTTTTATGCCCTAACACATGGTCAATTTTTGTATAGGTTCCATGGACTGCTGAGAAAAAAGT